>SKCR01041272.1:0-57498 GCA_019454045.1 Zanthoxylum bungeanum
CAACATTATTGAAAAAAAAATTATCTCATTTCATGCTTACTAGGTCACAGCATTTTGAGGGTTTTTTGTCCGATTCCGATTTTAATCCGATTGAATCTTAAATCAATATATTCATGTCTTTCAACTCATCCAATGATCAAAAAATAAAAAATACCATGACTTTAGGGCTACTATGCATTTGGCTAACATGCAAAAAATTGGGGAAAATTAATCCAATTCAATTTTCTTCAAATTGGTCACATATAACTCCAAGTTATCCATATACAAGCATGCTCAAACAAACAATTTGGTTAAATCATGCTCAAATCAAATTTACCCAAATTTTACCCTAAATTTAATTTTCATGCTTATTCAAGGCTCATGATACCATTGTTGGTCTCTAAGACAATCCAAGATCAATATAAGCAATGAAATAATGTGAATACATAAAGAAGTATGGCAGAATCATACTTACAATGAACAGATTTAGGATGCGTCAAATATAAAAACTGTTTCTTCCAAGTTTTCGGCCAAGCTCCTCTTTGGGGATGAGATCCAAGCTCCAAGCTTTTGAGTTGATTCCAAGCTTTTGGGATGGTTTCCCTATCACCTTGGATGATTCCTTGATGTGCTAGCAACTTAGAAAATTTGCAACAAATTTTCTCAATCTTCCTTGCAATTCTCGACAATGAGAGGCAAAGAGAGGGATAATGTTTTCTTTTGGTGAAACCGTGAGAGAGAAAGTGAAAGAGTGAATTATTTGATTTCAAAAATCAAATGAAAGATATACCAAACATTTGGTAAAAGTCTTTCAATCATCACTTACAAAATGTGTTTTACAAATCACATCATGCCTTCACCAAAACCCACACCAAAAAGTAATTAAAGTGACAAGTGATGTGACATGTGGGCCCCACTTGATTCAAAATCCGAGTGGGCCCGCAAACACATCTTGGGCTTGGTTCGCTAATTCCGAATTAACGAATTTTCCGTTGAGACATAATTAAATCAAATTTAATTAAATAATTATGCCAAGCAAAATTACTATTCACATCGCTCGCGAATTAATTCTAAATTAATTCATTTGCCTGATTAAAATCCAATTTTAATTCCGCGTCGAAATCTAATTTCGTTTAATATATCGAATATATTATTTTATCGATTAATTCCAAATTAATCGTTCTCTCTCTTCAAATAGTATTTTATCCTAGATAAAATCTCTCTGTAATTAATCCCAGATTAATTATGCTCGAATCATACATCATCGGTGAATCTTCGAGAAGCGACCCAAGAGATCACTGGATATGTTGGCAGTAAATCTGATCGTCGGACTATCCGAACACGTACGTACCTCGTACTACATTTTTACCGATTTATGAGACATGGTTGGCTTCTAGCAAAGCACCGTGCCTACCCAATTCTCCAGAAATATTCTTAATGGAATATTATCTATATCAGGCGTAGTATATGTAGTATTGCGTATTGCGATCCAGTATCGAATGTCACATACAAGGCCTGGGGCTGGAATAGTGTCTGCCTCGTACGAAACATATATCAGATTACAAGCAACTATTCTATTTAATCAGATAATCATGACCATGTCATATTATCCCGATGGTTGCAACCATTTAGAGTACCAATTCTGTATCTCTGCGTGATCATCATCTCCATATGACTGAAGTGATACTTCCATCTTGACATCACACCCAATACACTACGATTCTCAATAAACCCAGAAGAGGCGTACACAAAACCTGTTAAAGTCCTGGACGACCAAAACCAAAGCGTATTGATTGTCGCAAGTACTAGCGATGCAAGTCTCAGGTTAAGGCCAAATACACCTACCCTGATGCGGACTCCCATAGACACATAGTCATACTACCAATGAGATTCCGCTGGGTCTATCTAGAGCGAAGCTGTTTCCGTACCATCGGTAAACACAACCTCCTATCACACTTGCATAAGTATCCAATACTTAAATATATGAGAACTATACCGTTATGCTTCCATAACACGCATAAGTGCAATACTATGACTAGAGATATTTAATGATTAAACCTTTATGGATTGATACTGTCTCATATCTTATAATCCGGAACTAATCATAAGGACTTTTATCATTTATATATTTAAGTAATCAAATTACAAAATGATAAAATGCAATTTCCATTGCTATATAATTAATTTGTACAAAAACCGCAATGTCTTTTACAAATAGTGACGCTATGGGTCATAATTGTCTAACATTGCACTGCCATCCAACGATTCAAAAGTGGTGATCAAGTTCGTTAAAAAGAATATTTTCACTCGCTTCGGAACACCTCGGGCATTTATCAGTAATGGTGGCACACATTTCTGCAACAAATATTTCGATGCGCTCCTATCCAAATATGGAGTTACTCATAAATTTTCCACTGCCTACCATCCTCAGTCAAATGGACAGGTTGAAGTTTCAAACAGGGAGATCAAAAGAATCTTGGAAAGAACCGTCGGATCAACAAGGAGGGACTGCTCTACAAAACTGGATGACGCATTATGGGCCAATCAGACTGTTTACAAGACACCAATTGGTATGTCCACATATCTTATGGTGTTTGGGAAAGTATGCCATCTGCCAGTTGAGCTTGAACACAAGGCGTACTGGGCACTGAAGAAGTTGAATCTTGATCCACAAGCTGTAGGAGAAAAACGACTTCACCAACTCAACGAATTGGAGGAGTTTCATCTACAAGCTTATGAGAATGCCAGATTATACAAAGAAAAGACCAAGAAATGGCATGACCGAAAAATAGTGCACAGATAATTAGAACCAAAGCAGCATGTGTTGTTGTATAATTCGAGGTTAAAACTTTTCCCTGGAAAGTTGAAATCAAGGTGGTCAGGTCCATTTGTGATCACTCAGGTTTTTACCATATGGAGCTGTTGAGTTACTGGATCCCAACACCAACGAAACATTCAAGGTCAACAGTCAGCGTGTCAACACTACTGAGGAGAATCATTTAAGCGACAAAAAGAAAGTGTCACACTTTCAGATCCAGCCTAACGTTCGAGAAGTCACGTCTAGCTGACGACGTTAAACTTAGCGCTTGCAGGAAGGCAACCCATGAAATTTGTGTATATATTGTGATATGGTGTGTTTTATTTTTGTGTGTTTAGTTTTTACAGGTTAAGTTATTTCAGGATGGAAGAAGTTCTCGCAAATCTTCACAAGCAATTTCCTTCTCTCCCTCAAAAATCTCTGATGAAAGTTTACAAAGCTCGCTTGGAACAGATGAGACTACTGATGATTAAAGGTATTCCTACTGATATTCGTTGGATAATCGAAGCACGGGTCTGATTAGCAGGTGAGTACTCTGATTCTTATAATTCTTATTTGTCTGGTTTTGGAAGAAGCACTTATGGAAAGAAACATAGAGCTAAGCAAATGAGTGTTTGTTACAAATGTGCACGCTGGAATTGCAATACTCGTTGTCGTTCTTTAGGAGTGGTTTCTGATAATCGCGAAGATAAGATTAATTTCATTAGGGATGGCTTGAGTAAGGAGTCTTTGGATGACATATTTTCGACTCTTGAGACGCATCCCAGTGGATATGTTCATATAGGCATCCGCAAATTACATACACAATTCCAAAAAGAAAGACAACAGTTAAGTCTCGGGAATCTGACTCAAAAAGACCATGTTTGCCAATTTATAAGAAAATTGGATAGGAAGCTTGTCCCTGACGCATAGACGTCAATCAAGCTGTAAATTATTGTAAATATTATATCTCTTTGTCTTTTCCTAATAATTGTGATTTGTTTTGTTATTTTCTTTTATTTTCTCCGACATGATCCAGACCTTTTTGACCTTTCACGATTTATTTTACTGTTTAACTAATAATTGTCATTTGGCAGGTACTAGTGCTATTATTTTTACTCACCCTTTTCAGATGTTATAAATTCAATTCATTATTGCACTTTTGAAGGCATCCAGATAAAAATGGAAGCCAATTCAAGAAGACGAGTTGAAAACATCTGTGTGTTTTGTGGTACTAGTGTTGGTACTAAGCCATAATACGTAGCAGCAGCACATGAATTGGGATGAGTCATAGCTGAAAAGAATATGCACCTAGTATATGGCGGAGGTTGTCTTGGACTAATGAGGATAGTTTCAAAGGCTGTACAGGATGGAGGCAGTCAAGTTCTGGGAATCATCCCAAAACCCTTGGAAGAGGCGGATCTTATAGGATCATCAAACGGAGAAGAACTGATCGTGCCAGGTATGTCTGAACGACTGGTGGAAATGATTAACCGTGTTGATGCTTTTATTGCTTTGCCAGGTGGTTTGGGCACATTGGAGGAGATTTTTACAATACTATCTTGGGTGAACTTGAAAATACACCAGAAACCAATTGGATTGTTCAACGCATATGAATTTTATGATTTTCTTTGTGTATTTCTTGATGATGCCCGGAGAAATGGGTTCGTGTCAAAACCTTTAAAAGAACTCCTCTTCACTGCCAGAACTGCATATGATTTAATTGACCAAATCTTAGCCCATGAACCACAAATTGACCCTATCATTTCCAAGATAAAATGGTCTGATGATGATCGTGGTAAAAAGCATCGGATAAATCTGGATCTTAACCTTTAAATTTCCCATTTAGATGTAGAGTTTCAGCTAACTAGGTACTATCTTCTAAACTCTTCTTCTACTGTTTAGACATTGGGGACAATGTCTCATTTAGGTTTGGGGGTGGGGAATAGTTGATTAGTATCTTGTTTGTATTTTGTTTTTATTTTTAGTCCAAAATTTTTCGAAAAATACAAAAAATTGAAAAATTTACAAAAAAAATCAAAAAAATATTTTGTGCTTTTTGTGTTTTTAATTTTATTAATCGGGTGAAATTGGTAAGAGATAGTTGTGTAAGGAGTTTTCACTCCTGAGATGTATCTCAAACCTATTTCGGAACAAGTTAATTTTTGTTTATTTCCTTTTAAATTATTTAATTTGTGAATTCTCCATAATACTGACTAAAATAGATCTTCATATGCTCAGTTGGAAGATATTATCAACATGCATGGTAACATACGGACATGAGCTATAATTGAAAAGTTTGTAATGTTCAATGCTCTAGTTTAATTGGAGGAAGCATCTATGAGAAGTGATGGAGTAAAAAAAAAAACATATATGAGATCCAAGTTATTAAGTCTGAAATGGTGTTTTAACACCTAGTGCCTTAAAGCCAATTGGTTTGGGAGTCACTGACCCAAAGCTCGCTACATGGATCAAAGATGTAGCAAAAATATATATATGAAGTATGAGTAATTAAGTCCGTAGAGGTGTCTTAACACCTGATGCCCTAAAGCCAACTGGTTTGGGAGCCATCGACCCAACACTCGCTACATAGATGGAAGATATTGTATATAAATAAAAAACAAAAAACAAAAAGAAAGAAAAAAAATCAAAAAAATCCGAAAAATTATTCCATTACTGCAAAAAGTTGTGAATTCTGATAAAATTTTAGGACAAAAATATTATTCTCTTATCAACTGCACTTGTGACTGTTGTGGGAAAAAATGAGTTGATTAATATTTTATTGGTTGTATATATGGAGAATGGTAAATATAATCGGAGAATTTACTTATTCGGTAATTTAGAAAAAAAGAAAACAACTAGTGACTTGGAGTAGAAGTTTCACCTGATTAGTCACTAACTTCTTTATTCTCTTTTCTCTTGTCTTTTTGCTTTTATGTGCATTAGTTTTACTATCTTTTTACTTGTGTAAAATATTTGTGGGTATCATTGTTGTAAACCCTCACGAGACTACAACTCGTCCACTAGGGACACTTAGGGGTTTAAAGGCTTGTTGCATACGCTAAATGCAACCGTGATCCCTACGAAAGTGGCTTAACTTAATTTTATTTTTATGTTATTTTATTTTGTTGTTTTGCTCGAAGACTAGCAAAATGTTAGGTTTGAGGGTGTGATGAGTGGTAAATGTATCACTATTTTCCACTCATTTGACCTGATATTTTGTATAGTTTGTTGAGTTTTATGAATATTTTGATGTGTTTTGTGTTATTTTGTAGATAAATAAAGTTTCAGGACATTCTGGAGGTGATTTTGGGGCTAAAATAGTGAAAAAGGACAAAAGGACAAAATCATCATTTTGCGCATCGCGACGCGCAAACCTTCTACGTCGCGAGGCCTAACGTGCGCCGCTCCATGCTAACATGCACCGGCGACATGTCTCAGAATCTGAGAAGTTTGACTTGCTAATGTGCGCCGTGCCACGTGTCAACAGCACAGTCCATCTGTTGACGTGCGCCGTGACACGTGTCATCATCCTATGGTGCCGAAAATCGCCATCACCACGTGTCACCATGTGTCACCTCACGTGTCAGCCACATCATCGACATGTCAGCAGAAGACCAGTCAACTTTGCCACATCACCGCCACGTCATCATCAACCAATCAAAGCGCGCCACGTGTCACAACCCTACGGTGCCGACAATCATCATCGATGCTAAAATGCACCTGCCACGTGTCAACATCTCAGCGAATCACGCTAACGTGCACCATCACATGCTGTCGACACTAATATGATGTTTATTTATTTATTTTCTCATGTACATATATATCATTCTCCGGGCTGCCATAAGTTTTGAACCATCAAATTTGAAAATTAGATTACAAGTCGTTAAAAATTGACTGCTGCTAAACTCAAAATATGGAAGCATCTCAAGGAGAAGGAGGCGAGAAAGAAAGATCAGAGGCTCGATACCGGGGAGTCCGGAGGAGGCCATGGGGTAAATTTACAGCTAAGATACGTGACCCAACAAGGAATGGGGCACGCTTGTGGCTAGGCACTTTTAGCACTGCTGAAGAGGCTGCTCAGGCTTATGACAGAGCTGCTTTTGCCTTCCGGGGTCATTCAGCCATTCTTAATTTTCCAAATAAGCTGTGTCAATATCGTATCCAAAGCAGCAGCAACAGCAGCTCTTTGCTATATTTTGCTTCTTCATCATCTTCATTTTCTGATGCAGCTAGTGCTGCCAATGGTTTTGTTGGCGGAGGTGTTTTTCCTAATGGGAATGATGCTGAAGTTATAGAGTTTGAGTATTTCGATAATAATTTGTTGGATGAGCTCATTGGACCAATTAATCCAGATTTGGCAAGGTAAAAACAACTAATCAAATTGAAAAGAAGCCCTGTGTAACACTGCTACACTTCAAACTTGTCTAAGGCCAATAACATGCACATGACCGCTTGTTGTGTGGTGCTAGAGTGCACTTTTATATTTTCTTTATTTTTATTTATATTTTTATTTGGGTTGGGTTTGGGGAGGAAGGGTGCTATGTATGTTTCTTAATATTACTTGTGCAATCTCTTTGAAACCACTTTAGGGGGGTGACCCGGGCCTTTAGAATGACTTTGACCACCAACATTCTAGGGGCTTAAGCTGTGTACTCTCTCGCCCTTAATTGACTTGATTAATGAAATATGTTTGTTTCGATGTCCCGTTGTATGTCATGAATGTGATGCTTGAATATTTATGCAATGTGCTGACTAAATGCTTTATTGCCATGTGAATGTGTGCTTAATCGATGTCTACTTAACTTTCGTCACATCATATCGTTCCAATTTTATAGATGATTAATCACGAGCTTGTCATTACAGGCTCATTTCTAGGCTGACTTGTTATATGCAACATTAACAAGTGCCACACGAACCCATTTTGACAATCCACAAAATTTTGAAATTGCCTACAAGCACATTTAAAGAACAAAAACTATACCCAACAGGGGGGATTGTGTATGTGATAAAATAATGAGGAATTAAAAATCTTTTCAATTTTAAGCTACCTAGTTAGTAGCATTACCGATTAAGCTTATAAATCAATTTTCCCAATTAACATATTCATTAATGACAAGATTAATATATGATATGAAAAGATAATATAAAAATTGTAATAAATAAATGAGATATGGATAGAGAAATTGACACCAGATTTATAGTAGTTCAGCCAACTCCTTGCCTACGTCCACCACTCCAAACCACGCTTGAAGCTTTCCACTATGTAAAATGAATCTGCACTTTACACCGAGAGTTTTCTAGGCTCACTCCCAAACCTTTACAATAGAGGTCTTTGATCCAAGGTTCCTCTTAACCTTTTACACAAATCCACCCTTGAGAGTATTCCCACTCACACAAGGGATTTCCACACAAGTGTTTGATAATAAAAATTTACAACTATAATTTGGGTACTCACAAGAGATTAGAAATAAGATTTAAATGTGAGTATCTCATCCAAATGTATCAAAGCTCACTAATATGAATATGAATATGAAGTATGAGCTTTTTCAAATGTAGAGAGTGTAAGATGTAAAAGATTTGAAAAACTCTGTTTGAAAGTACTTGAAGCTTGTTTGTGTAATCAAAAGATGTATGAAAATGATTTTTGCTTTGAATATATTTTTCTCAAAATGTTTTCCTTTGTAAAAATGAAACCAAGCTTCAATTTAGGATTAAAACTGAATATGACTATTTTTCTATTCTGAGGCTGGTATGTTGTGTTAGGGTTGGTGCTCGGAGTGCCAATCCAGATCATATTTATGTCCGATTCATGAATACGAACAATGCCTTTTCGATAATATTACTTATTTAATGGTAGCACCTCTTGTCTTTTATATACATATTCGATCTAATTACGATTAGATATCTAATTATGATTAGATTGAAACTAAATCTGATTTAGTGATACATGTATATTAGACAAAGACCCTAGGATTTACAATATAGTGCGCAGTTACAACGTAGTTTGTAATTGACATTGGGAAGCGTCACTATAAGTTGTATATCCTTAAATAAAGTTTATGGTCAAGATTTACTAACACGGGTCGGTTAATAAAATCCGCTGAGACCAGTACATGTCGTATATCGTGACTTGGTCCGATGGTCTATCCCAATGAACTATGAGTCTCGGGAGACTCGTATAGACATGTATGTGTTTATTTGATAAACACTGAACGACTCACTGAAGATTTCCTAATATATGGTACACCAACGTCAATATGAATCTTCTCGAGTTGAGCGATCATAGTGGTCATTCGACTTGAGATACCACAATGGATATATGAGTTATCCTCCAAACTTTGATGGCAGTCACGTCACCGATCTATTTAGATCAGACCTCCGTCTGTTCGTTGGGTGTGGACTGATGCTCATGATATCCAGCGCGTATCAAGATAGAATCCGTCAGTCCAGTGTACAGGGCATAGGTTTCCTACACGTGTTTGCGATCTAGTAAATCCATGGCCGTTGTATAACTTCGGAAGTGAGTTTCGAGTGTTATTTAGAGATCGTAAATTTGAAAGTTGACTATATTATACCATAAGGATTTGGCATTCTTATCTATATCCCATGTATAATATGGATAGCCTGTGACGGAGGATTATACGTATGCAATGACCTCGACTTGCATAGTTTAGCGAGATTATTCGTGGTCATCATAATTCATGAGTTGGTGAATTATGGACACGAAATTGGATTTCGTGACAGATAAACCTAAACTTAGATAGTCCCACAATATGAAGTGTACTCGTTGAGCACTTGGGCAACCCTTTATGAATAATACAAATTATTCATAATACTTCACTGAATTAAATGAGTTAATTCGAATCGTTTAACGGTTAAACGAAAATACATGCATTAGGGGAGTTTCGGTCAATTAATAATTAATATGTATTTGTATTTGATACAAATTTGATTAGATACATATTAATTAATTGTCAAAAGAGATTTTGACACATGTCACTAGTATATGTATTTTGTTATTTAGTGTAAATAAAAATACATATATATATATATATTAATAATTGTATTAATTAATTATTTAGATATTTAAATGTTAAATATCTAAATATTTAAATAATACCAATATTACATAATTATTATGTAATATGTTTAATTATTATTGGTAACAAGTGACATAATCATTTAAGTTTGAAGTTATCAAATTGAATTTGACAACTTAAAAGTTTATTAGATTTTATTTTTTTCAAAATGATAAAAATGCCCCTCACCCCTAAATTTCGGCCATTTGCATATTTAAAGGGAAAAATTATTTTCTCTTTAATTAAGCTTGTCTTAGCCAAGTTTCCACCATTTTTAGAGAGCTTCCAAAATTATTTTTGAGAAAAAGTGAATAAATCAAGAAGAAAACTTAAGAAAATTTGAAGATTTTGAGGTAATCTTTAATATTCTTAAGCTTAGAAAGTTTGTTTCTTGTTCTTGAGTATCTAGAATTGTTCTAGGGTTTACTTTCTTTCTTAGATTTTGGGGCTTTTTGATTTGAAGGATGGATTTGGAGGCTAGATGCATGTGTGAAGTTAGATTGGATAATATTAGTGTAATATTAGTTCAATTTTGTCATTTGATGAGTTGTTTCCATTCTAGAGTGTTATGACCACTCTTGTAACTCCTAGAATTTTTCTTGATATCTTCATTTGTGGTGAATTTGGTTGGTGTAAGTATTAATATGATTAATGTTGAGAAAAATTTTGATTTAAAGCATGAAAAATGATATTTTTGGTTACCAAATCAGATTTGGAATTTATGTGATTTTGGTGATGAAAAGTATGTTGTATAAATATATTAGATGTATTTTGGGTATTGGAACAATTTCCGGAAACTATTTCGGAGTTGAAATATGCGAAAACGGCGAAAAATGGCGTTACCGGGTGACTTTTGAGCCAACCGGGTGACGGCTGCCCAAACAGTGAATTGGTCACTGTTCGGGCAGCCCATGAACTGCCCTAGTACAGTTGGGGCTGACCTGGGCAGCCCCATGTGCATTGCGTAGTCAGTTCGGTCAAAAACGCGTTTTATGATATTTTGCGGAAAAATATTTTGGTAAAAGTTTCGCGATTTTCTTAACTATTTATGTCGTTATTTGATATCGAATAAATATGTTTAGGTGAAATATGAATGAATTATTCATATTGGATATTGAATAATTTATTTGGTAATTTAAAAAGTTTTAAAATTACGATTTCACCCGAACCGCGAGCTTCCGCTGCGCTCGCGCCAAAACCCCAACATGCCGATCTACAGTACCAGTATGTCGGTCTGACATCAAGAAATGACTTCTAAATATATGACCGTTTTGTTATTGAACGTTGAAAAGAGACTGGTATGGATACCGTTATGGACACTGGTATGATTTATCCCGGTTCCAGAATATATTAAAAATTTAGGTCTGTTTGTCTAAGACCGGTATGCCTGTCTCAGAGACCGATATGCATAAGTTTCTGATGACCAGTTATTCCTGAAAGCACTCATTATTTTGGCCATAATTTACTTTAAAAAATTCCAAATCAAGAACCGAAATTTTTTACATAAATTAGACATATAGATCTATCATCTACAAAAAATTCAGCCTAAAAAACATTAAGATGGATGTTTTGAAATTTTTCTAATTTGATAGGTCTACAGAAAACACATATATGAATATGTTGTAGTAATATGGCTCTAGCAAAAGTTTTATATATCGAAATTGTGTTTCGTTTGAACCTTAGAAAATTAGAGACACATATTAATCTAACGGTATATCATTTAAAATTTAATTCATCCATTTGCTAATTTTTCAAAATCATTTTCCGATGCACTTGTGCATTGAAATTCATTTTGGTGCAAATAAAATACAAATATTTTCTTAAGTGCTCTAAGCCAATTTAAATGCAAGTGATGCAAAATATATGATTATTAATAACTTTAAAACATTTGAATAAACTCACTTACAATTAATTTTAGCTCTAAGCTAAGACCATACAAGATTTTCTTCAATAAGCGCCATTCTTCACATCTATTGCTCTTCACCACCAAAATACTTGACATCTTTTTATAATGTTCGCTAATGCGTGTCGAAGTCTTCTAGTGTTACATCATCAAAATACATCTTGCAAATATGTCGCTAATAAATTTGACCCGTGACAGTTGGTATCGGAGTCAAGGTTGGAAGTACAGAATGACTAAGAAATCATCTACAAAAATCTGCTTGGATGTTGTCGAGAAAAAGTTAGTTGATATTGATGGCTACATCACGACACTAACGAAGAAAACTTTGAATTTTGAAAACTTCTGGCAGACTATAAAGGTACTCAAAACCTTATCGATCATGGTAAGTTCCTTAGAGGCCCAATCTAATGGTGCAAGTACAAGTGCCACATCATACGAGAGACGTGATAATGAGTAATGATTGGTAGAGTGTCGTAATGCACTGAATGAACAATTAAATGAGATGAGCGTAAAAGTGAACCTCAGCGTCCTTGCCATTTCAAACATACCAACAACTACTACAAACATTGAACGTAGTAGGTCTAAGGTTCCGGAGCTAAGAACCTATGAGGGTATTAAAGATGTGCGAGCGCTCAAGAACTTCCTCTTTGATATAGAGCAATATTTTCGAGCCACCCAATAGAAGATGAAGATGTTAAGGTCTCGATGACATTGATGTATTTGTCCAGAGATGCCAAGTCATGGTGGAGGATAAAATACATAGAGGTCCAAGAAGGGTGGTGTGCCATCAACCATTTGGATAATCTAAAGCGTGAGCTAACGGCCCAATTCCTACCAGGAAATGTGGCTTCCATGGCTCAATGACAGCTGCGAGAACTGAAGCATATAGGTACCGTTTGATATTATATGAGAAAGTTATCGGGGTTGATGCTCGATATTCGAGACATGTCCGTGCATGACAAACTCTTTTATTTCCTTGAAAGGTTAAAGCATTTGGCAATGATTGAGTTACAAAGGCGGCAGATAAATGATATACCCTCTGCAAAAGCTGCAGTGGAGCAATTAATAGATTACTCGCTCAAAGGGCCTCCATCAAAGTGATCTTTGACTACTTTCACTAGTAATGAAAATGGAAACAAAAAGGCCAGGAGTTGGAGCAATGACAGAAAATAAGGTGCAAATAAGAGACTGGAGTCAAGTTCCTCGAGCTCTAAATAGCCTACGACTCAGGGTGGTCTCCTAAATGGAAAGAAACCATTGACATGTTGGATATGTGATGGGCCACATCGAGCTGCGGAGCGGCCCAAGAAGTCTAGAATTATTCATTTACTAGTATAAGAGGAAGAAGAAGAACGATGACATTGAGAATGCCTAATGTCTTGAACAAACAACCCAGAGCTAAGAAGGTCCCAAAGGAAGGGCTTATGTTCGTTGATGCGTTGATTAATGAAGTTGAGGCCAAAAGTATTATGGTGGACACGAAAGGCACTCTCTATTGTTGAAGCGAAGCGTTTATGGCCCAAGTTAGAGCGAGATTCAGATCGCATGAAGGCGGTTAACTCACAAGCGTCACCCATGAGCGGGCTAGCGAGACAACTAAAAGTGAAGATCGGCACATGGGAAGGCTAGACAGATCTTGTAGCTGTTCAGATGGATAGCTTTGATATTGTTCTTGGAATGGAATTCCTGCTCGAGTAGGGGTCGATCCTTGTTCCAGTTGCGGGGAGTCTTTCGATTATGGGAGACCTACCTGCAATGGTGTCATCAAAGGTAAAAACAACTAATCAAATCGAAAAGAAACATTGCATGCTTGTATATATAAAGTAAATCATGAGATGGTCTCTCTTAGATATTATATTTATATTATTACCTAGTTGAAAGAACTTTGTTGCGTTTGTTTGGAACGTGAGAAAATGATAGAAAAATATTGAGATTTGGAGAATTGTACTGTGTAAGACTTGTTATTCAATATTTATTAATGATATATTTTTTCTAGCTTAACAAACTTGTAACTATGTCCACTATTTATACTAAGGGACATGATGAATGGTAAATGTACACTATTTCGCACTCATTTGACCTGATATTTTGTATAGTTTCTTGAGTTTTGTGAATATTTTGATGTATTTTGTGTTATTTTGTAGATAAATAAAGTTTCAGGACATTCTCGAGGTGATTTGGGGCTAAAATAGTGAAAAATGACAAAAAGGGCAAAATCATCATTTTACGTGTCGCGACGCGCAAGCCTTCTGCATGAGGATATGTGTGACATGTGTCACGATCTCGCGAAGCCAATCCAATACGTGTCAATGATCTACGAGCATCGCGACGTGCAAAGGGTGTCGCATCGTGACGCGTATGGCCTGTCGACGCCTATAAATTTAGCTCGAGATTTCAGTTTCAGATGTACCTTCCTCTCTGAATTCTCTGATGTAAATAAGGAGTTTGTATATAGTTTTCTCTAAATTTTAGTTTTGTAATTAATTTTTAGTTACTTTCTGTAATAATAATTTACTTTCTTTACTTTTTCAATTTTTACTATTCAACATGAGGAGGTAACTTCCCCCTGCTAGGGTGAAAGGTAAATATTTTATTACTGCTATTTAGATTAATCTCCCTTAATTATAATATATTCACTACTTAAAATTTGACTTAACAAGGATACCGCTATATTGGTCGGTTGGTAATCAATTATAAACTGGTTTTAACCTAACTAAGCATGGATACAGCCTGGTTGGTCGGTTGGTAATTACCGCCTATATGGCTGGTTTATGGATAAATTGTGATACCGCATTTATGGTCGGTTGGACTTAATTTGACTTAATCAAGGATACCGCCTATATGGCTGGTTGGTAATATAACACAAGTTAATATATTATATTAGGGAGATATCTAAAATAGTAGTGATAAAAGTGGATCCTTTTACTCTAGCATTTTATTTTATTGTAATTTTCTTTATTTACTTTCCATTATTTTATTTTCAGCATTTTACTTTATGTCTTTTATTTTTAAGTTGTTACTAGCCTTAGATATCTATCGTAGCTAAGCCCGTTATATAGGGTTGTGATGAAATCTAATATCACCGGTTTATAAGAGGTTATAGTTTGGGTAATTCCAAGGTTTACTTATTAAGTCTTAAGTTTAATGCTTTTTGTTAACTGGCCATTAATAAGATTGATCTGGTAAATCTAAAATAAACTTGACAAAGGAATTTTTAGGTTTTAGCCTTAGACTTAATAGCCCATGATCTTCCTTGAGGATAGATAACCCCTTAATAGATTTCCTTACAGGATAGACATATACCTGCCGGGCAGGGGTAGCCATAATTGGAACTTAAACTTAATGAATCCAGGTAATTTGGTTGACATAGACATGTGGTTCAATTGGGTTAAACTGGGTATTTGCATCTGACCATCGACATAGGCTTTTGCATAATTTCGTGTTCCAGGTTAGTAAACCGATATATTATACAAACATTAAATAACCTTTTCATCTTTAAAATGATATTGGAAGAAATCACAACCCTGAATAGTTTTATAAATTTGAATTTTCCTCAACCTACTTTTGCGCAATTTTATTCACTTATTTTTAAATTTAAAAGTCATCACCCAATCAATCAATAAATCTGTTAGATACTAGTAATCATTTGGCCTCATAAAAATTAATAGCTTAGGTTTTAAGTCCTCGTGGGATCGATACTTTTTATACTACTTGAACGATATATGCACTTGCGTATTTCGCGTGTGATTTCGCACCGGTCAATTTTTTGGCGCCGTTGCCGGGGACTTATTTATCTTTCACTATTAGTTTTGAGGTTAGATACCTTTACTTGTATCAAATTTTCTATTTGCTTATTATTTCTGTTTTCTTGTGTTTCAGGTTCTCAGAAACTACATGAGACGAACCAGAAGCTTTGAACTCTGACCATTTGACCCATAAATTGAAAGAACCATCAGACAGTTGAGAAGGGCAAGGCGAGAAGGCCAAGAATTTTTAGTCAACATGGAACCTGAACCTTTGGAAGTTGCACCACCAATACCCATTCGAGGCAGAACCATTCCAGTGGTCGAAAGCTTCATTTCATGTATTGTACTTACTCATTTACCAGTAAATGCGTGTGACATCAAAATATGCATTCAGATGATTCAGCAGTCAGTGCAGTTGGGGGGAAAGCAACTGAAGATCCTATTACCCATATCAGCAACTTCCTGGAAGTTTGCGACACTTTCAATTACAACCGAGAGCTGAAGAAGCAATGAGACTGCGGGTTTTTCCATACTCCTTGAAAGACAAAGCTAAAGCTTAGCTACATTCACTACCAGCAGGTTCCATCATAACTTGGAACACTTTAGCCACCAAATTTCTTGCAATGTACTTTCCACCAGCCAGAACTGGAAAGTTGAGGAATGACATCACATCCTTTATGTAACAAGACTCGGAAACTCTCTACGAAACTTGGGAAAGGTACAAATATTTCATCTGGAAATGTCCTCACAATGAGATTCCAATATGGTTTCAAGTCCAAACTTTCTATAATGGATTTTCTGGACCGATGCGAACCACAATTGATGCTACTGCTGGAGGAGTTTTGATGGAAAAAGGAGAAGATCAAGCCTTAGACCTAATCGAAGAAATGGCCAACAATAATTCCTTGTGGCCAACAGAAAGGAGCATGATCCAAAGAATTGCAGGAATTTATGAAGTTGGAGCCAATACAGCAGTCAACGCCAAGCTGGATCAGATATGCAAATTCATGGAGACTCTTACCATTGGATCCATAAGTTCACCATATGGAGGAGCACCAGAACCAAACCAACTTGAAGAAACGGTGAATTTTGTCAAAAATTTCAACAGACAAGGGAACAATCCATATTCCAACACCTACAACCCAGGGTGGAGGAATCATCCCAATTTCTCATGGACCAACAATTCAGAGCAAAAGAATTATCCACTACCTGGATTCCAACAGCAACAGAATAAGGGAAATGAGCAAACGAATGAACCAGGAATAGCAGAAGTGCTGACCCAGTTAAAAAAATATGATGCTATGTTTCAGAGCCAATCTGCCTCTATCAAAGCACTGGAGAATCAAATTGGACAACTGGCCAATGCTCAGAGTTACAGACCACCAGGGAATCTTCCCAGCAATACAAAACCAAATCCAAGGAACCGAGGGAAGGAGCAATGTCAAGCCATTACCTTAAAAATCAGAACTGAGATCAACAAAGATGTTGGAATCAAGGCAACTATTGAAGAAATTCCAAAAGAAGCAGAGGAAAAAGAAGCAAAGGAAAAAGATAAAATCACGCCACCTCCATATTTTCCACAGCGACTTCAGAGAAACAAGCCGGACAATCAATTTGCTCGATTCCTGGAGGTGTTCAAAAGCTGCATATCAACATTCCATTCGTAAAAGCCTTAGAAGAAATGCCCAGCTACATCAAATTCATGAAAGACATTCTTTCAAGAAAATGGATATTGGGAGATTTCGAGACAATAGCGTTGACGGAAGAATGCAGTGCCATTATTCAAAGGAAACTTCCCCCGAAGTTGAAAGATCTTGGCAATTTCACAGTCCCATGCACCATTGGAGAACATTACATCTGTAAGGTTTTATGTGATTTAGGTGAAAGTGTTAATTTGATGCCTTTTTCTATTTACAGGAAGCTGCAAATTGGAGAAGAAATGCCTACCTCGGTCTCTCTACAACTTGCTGATAGAACACTCGCATTTCCATTAGGTGTTGTTGAAGATGTGATGGTCAAAGTCGACAAACTCATTCTCCCAGCAGATGTCATTATCCTTGACATGGAGGAAGACAAAGATGTACTTATCATCATTGGAAGACCATTCTTGGCAACATGACGAACTGTTTTGATGTCCAAAAAGGAGAACTAACCACGAAAGTTCAAGACCAAGAAGTTACCTTTAATATTTTCAAAGCCATGAAATTCACGAGCGATGAAAAGGAAGAAGAATGTTTCAGAGTTGATGTTGTTGATAGTATCGTTCATGATATTGGGCCAAATCCCACAGATACACTTGAAGCTTGCATCACCAACATGACTGACAGCGAGCTAGATGCTGAAATCCTGGAATGTATCAACTACCTTGACAAACCATTACGATTCAAATCAACACCACCGGTTGAAAGTCTAGAACTTCCAAAGAAAGATCGAATCAAGCCTTCAATTGAAGAACCACCACAGCTGGAGCTGAAGTTACTACCGAGCCATCTAAGGTATGCATTTCTTGGAAACTCTTCTGAATTACCTGTTATTATTTCTTCTTCTTCTACTAACATTGGATCAGAAAAAAGTTGCCGAGTGTTTTACGAGAGCACAAGAAATCCATTGGTTGGACTATAACAGACATTCGAGGCATTAGTCCATCATTTTGCATGCACAAGATTCTGATGAACGATGAATACAAACCACAGTGGAGCATCAACGGAGACTCAATCCAATCATGAAGGAAGTCGTAAAGAAAGAAATCATCAAATGGCTAGATGCTGGTATCATCTACCCCATCTCAGATAGCACTTGGGTGAGTCTTATGCAGTGTGTGCCAAAGAAATGAGGAATCACTGTAGTCACAAATGAAAAGAATGAGCTAATTCCAACAAGAACAATGACTGGATGAAAAGTATGCATGGACTACCGAAAGCTGAACAAAACCACGAGAAATGACCATTTTTCGCTGCCATTCATTGATCAAATGCTAGACAAACTGGCGGTACATGAGTTCTATTACTTTATGGATGGATATTCAGGGTACAATCAGGTTGCTATCGCCCCAGAAGATCAGGAGAAAACCACATTTACATGTCCCTATGGTACTTTTGCTTTCCGCATGATGCCATTTGGATTATGTAATGCCCATACCACTTTTCAGTGTTGCATGATGGACATCTTCTCAGACATGCTGGAGCAGAGTATGGAGTTATTCATGGATGATTTTTCAGTGTTTGGAGAATCTTTTGACCACTGCTTGCAAAATCTGGAATATGTGTTACAAAGATGTGAAGATACCAACCTGGTACTCAACTGAGAGAAATGCCATTTCATGGTGTATGAAGACATTGTTCTTGGACACCGGATCTCAAAAAATGGAATCGAGGTAGACAAAGCAAAGATTGAAACAATTGAAAAGCTACCTCCGCCGACATCAGTCAAAGGGATTCGGAGCTTTCTCGGACATGCAGGTTTTTACAGGAGATTTATCAAAGACTTTTCCAAGATTGCTAAACCTCTGTGCAATCTTCTGGAGAAGGATGTGCCTTTCAACTTCACCAAAGAATGCCAGGAAGCTTTTGAGATCTTAAAACAGAATCTGATTTCTGCCCCTATCATTGTAGCACCCGACTGGACCCTTCCATTTGAGGTAATGTGTGACGCTAGTGATTTTGCTGTAGGTGCAGTTTTGGGACAACGCAAAGTAAATATTTTCCACACCATTTACTACTCCAGCAGAACTTTGAATGAAGCTCAACTCAACTACACAACCATTGAAAAAGAGTTGCTCGCAGTTGTGTATGCTTTTGATAAATTACGCTCCTATCTGCTGGGTCCCAAAGTGGTGGTCTACACAGATCATTCAACAATCAAATACTTGATCATGAAGAAAGATACCAAACCCAAATTGATCTGTTGGATACTTCTTCTGCAAGAATTTGACATGGAGATCGAAGACATGAAAGAGACAGAAAATCAGGTGGCAGATCATTTATCGAGGCTTGAGAATGGAGAAACAGCTGTCAAGGAACTGAAAATCAAAGAAACTTTTCTAGATGAATAGTTGTTTGCCATGAAACATCATGATGTCCCTTGGTATGCTGACTATGTCAACTACATAGTTTCAGGAAAATGGCCGTTGGAATGGACAACTCAGCAACGAAAGAAGTTCTTCAAAGAATTCAAGCACTATGTTTGGGATGAGCCGTACCTGTTCAAACGTTGTACTGATCAATTATTGAGACGATGTGTTCCACATGAAGAAGTCAATAGTGTTTTGCAGTACCGTCATTCATCACCATATGGCGGACACTTCAGCGGGGAAAAAACTGCAGCCAAAGTCCTACAATTAGGTTTATTCTGGCCCACTCTTTTTAAATGCTTAATTGTTTTCTCTTCAATGTGACATGTGCCAGAGAACAGGGAATATTTCAAGGAGAAATGAAGGACCTCTGAAAAATATTCTGGAAGTGAAGATATTCGATGTGCGGGGTATTGATTTTATGAGACCCTTTGAACCATTGTTCGAAAACCTGTACATATTTGTTGCTGTAGACTACGTCTCCAAATGGGTTGAAGCAATTGCACTGCCATCCAACGATTCAAAAAAGTGGTGATCAAGTTCCTTAAAAAGAATATTTTCACTCGCTTCGGAACACCTCGGGGAATTATCAGTGATGGTGGCACACATTTCTGCAACAAATATTTCGATGCGCTCCTATCCAAATATGGAGTTACTCATAAAGTTGCCATTGCCTACCATCCTCAGTCAAATGGACAGGTTGAAGTTTCAAACTGGGAGATCAAAAGAATCTTGTAAAGAACCGTCGGATCAACAATGAGGGACTGGTCTACAAAACTGGATGACGCATTATGGGCCTATCGTGTTGGACAGTTATGACCCATAGCGTCACTATTTATACATATCATGGTGTTGTTGTACAAATTAACTATGTGACAAAGGAAATTGCTCTCTTATCATCTGTGATTAGATCACCAAGATGTATAAATGATAAGAGGTCCTTATGATTAGTTCCTAGATTGAGATGATATGAGACAATATCAATCCAAGAAGGTTTAATCATTAAATATCCCTAGTCGTAGTATTATCGAGATTGGACATCGATAATGCGGAATAGACTAGTATTACACTTGTGTACGTTGTAAGGGCATAACGACATAGTTCTCATATATTTGGGTATATGATACTCATGCAAGTGTAGTAGGAGGTTGTGTTTTACCGATGGTACGGAAAACAGCTTCGCTCTGGATAGACCCCTCAGAATTCCATTGGTAGTATTATTATGTGTCTATGGAAGTCCGAATCAGGGTAGGTGTATTTGGTCTTAACCTGAGACTTGCACCGCTAATACTTGCGACAATCAATATACTTTGGTTTTGGTCATCCAGGGCTATAACAGGTTCTGTGTACGCCTCTGCTGGGTATATTGAGAATCATAGTGTATTGGGTGTGATGTCGAGATGGAAGTATCACTCCAGTAATAGTGGAGATGATGATCACGTAGGATACGGAACTCGTTCTCTTATATGTTGCAGCTATCGGGATATTATGACTAGGTCATGTTTATCCAATTATAGAGACTAGTTACCAGAGATCCGATATGTGCTTCGTACGGGGCAGACACAATTCCAGCCCCAGGCCTTGCACGTGACATCCGATACTGGATCGAAATACGCAATACTACGTATACTACGCCTGATATAGATCACATATTCCTGTAAGGATATTTCTGGAGAATTGCGTAGGCATGGCGCTTTGCTAGAAGCCAACCTTGTCTTGTAAATCAGTACAAACGTAGTACTAGGTACTTACGTGTTTGGATAGTCCGACGACCGAATTTACTGCCAACATATCCGGGGATCTCATGGGTCGCTTGCCGAAGATTCACCAATGACGTATGACTCACACTTTATTAATCTGGGATTAATTAGATGAGAGAGAAAATTAATATGGGATTAATTACGGAGATATTTTATCTGGGATAAAATATTATTTAAAGAGAGATAACGATTAATTTGGAATTAATCGATAAAATAATATATTCGATATATTATACGAAATTGGATTTTGACGCGGAATTAAATTTAGAATTTACTTCGGGCGAACGAGTTAATTTAGAATTAATTCTTAGCGACATGAATAGTGATTTTGCTATGCATAATTATTTAATTAGGTCCCAACCGAAAATTCGTTAATTTGGACTTAGTGAACCCGAGCCCGGGAGTGTTTACGGACGCCTTCGCATTTCGAATTCAAGTGCGACCACAAGTCACATCAAGCGTCAAATCACTAGTCAATCGATTGATGTGATATCTAGTCACTTTGAGTGATTTGACAACTTGTCACTTTGATTGATGGTGGTTGTTGGGAGCATTAAAGCTTGTACCTTTTGACTTTTTGAAATTCAAATTTTTGGTATATGTTTTAATTGATTTTAGAAATCAATTAACACAACACATTTTATTATTTCTCTTCTCTCTTTCCTCTCCTCTCTCTCTCGCCCAAGGGGTAGTTTTTCTCCTCCAAAACTTTCTGGTTTCACCGAAATTGAAGAAGAGAAGCAAGGAAATTTTATGGCAAAATTTCCGGAGTGCTAGCACGCTTTAGGAGTCTTGCGAAGGTGATAGGGAACCGCACCCGTGAGATTGGAATCACATCACGAAAGCTTGGAGTTTGGAGGTTGATTCATGGCCGAAAATGGAGAGCCCAAAACAGTGCACAGCCGAATGAACCTTGGAGGAGGACTTGAAGTTTTTGTGTTCGTCGCATCGCTCAACCCATCATTGTAAGTATTCCGAAACTTCCTTGTTGTATTCGCACTTGTGTTTCATTGCTTTATTCGATCCTCGGGACTTAGAGAAACCCAACAATGGTATCAGAGCAAGTAAAAGCATGAAACTTGATTTAGGGTTAAAATTGGGTAAATTGATTTTGAGCATGATTTGGTTAAAATTTGATTTTAATATGCTTAAATGATGTTAATGATGTTATTGAAGTTTGATTGGATCAATTTCATGAAATATTGTTTGGAACACATTTTTGCCCAAATTATGGCTTGACCGAGAATGACATAGCCCTAAATGTCTTGGTTTTTTGTGTTTTTGATCATTGGAGTTGGAAAACATTGGGTAATGTTGAATTGGATTTAATTGGATTGAATTCAAATCGGACAAAAAAATGCCCTTATTGCCGAGACTAAATGAGCATGTAAATGGGTTTGATTTTTGATAAAATGTGTTGGACATGTTTTGTTGTTGATAAGCATAATTAATTAGGCTAATTGATGTTTTGAAAATGTTAATTTGGGTGATTAATTATGGCATTACACTTTGAGTAATTAAATTATGAAATTTGGAATTTTTGTAATTTAATTATGTTGGCTTAAATTGGATTTGGGCTTGTAAATTTGTTATTGGGCTTATTGGGCTTGGTTGTACCAAGATAGGTTTAGGCTAAATTGGTTCCATCCAATTGGGCCCAAAACCGTTTCCATAAGTCCAATATGACTTAATGGACCTTTAATTTTAATTGGTCCTAATGGGCCTAAATTGGTTTCTAGGCATATAAGGGTGATTCCTTTAAATGGGCTTTAGTCTTTAGGTTTGACCCAAGTTGACCAAAAGTCCATGCCTTAAGAAATTAATTAAAAGCCCATTGGACTTTAATAAATTGACATTGGATGTTAATCGGGCTTTGAGACCCGTAACGAATTAATTTGGATTTAAGTCGTAAAGGTTTATTATAAAGTGTAATATTTAATTTGGAATTAAATAGTGAATTAGTATTAAATACAATTGAATGGATTTATTATGTAGTTAATTTATTCAAGAATTCATACTTTGAGTACTTATTCGCCAAAACGAGTTTGACTCGTGCAAAATCAAATCGTTGTTTGAACATTGGATGGTCACTAATATCAGATTAATTAATTGGATTAGATTGATTGATAACATGCTTGTGTGAATACATGGTTGCGATGCATGAATAATGTATATCAGATGGATATTAGATGGGTGGGGTAATTTTGGAAATTGTTGTAATAAATTTAGAATTTATTAATTGGACCTGCGTGTCCAGCCTATTACCTCATTTCTCATTTTATTTCTCTTCTCACCTATTCCCCTCAATATAAATGAGGTTTCTTTAGAAGTGTTATGTAACGGGTAGAAGTAATACTTGTGCTAGCGGGAGAGAGGAAATGGAGAGATTTGATCTAGGATCAATGTGTTAAGTATCCATCCGCATGTCATTATTATTTTATTATATTCGCCTTATTATGTGTTTAGAATGCATGTTTAAGGGTGTATGATGATGAGACCTCAACAAAGATAATAAATGGGTGCCAATTTGCACGCGAAAACCCTCACAAAATATTAAGCGTTTTTCCTTCCATTGAGTGATTCTTACTCAAGATCCAAGACTGGCATTGGTTTGTTGGCCAAGTCAAGGCCTTTGTCCGTCGAGGATGTGTTTGAATCACGAAGGCTTTGTTCCATATTGGTGTCTTGTCCAAGTTGTGATTTGTTGGCCAAAGTCAAGATCACTTCTTGTCTATCGACATTGATTACGAAGCTTTCCAAGGTCAATGGGTCACGCTTAACTGGGATCACTAAGTTTGTTGTGCCAAAGCTAAGGCTTAGTTGATTCAGAGGAAAAGGTTAGGCAATATATTGGATATATTGGCATATATAAGAAATATGTTTCGGACTTGGATGTCCCCCTACTGGATCTAGGAATTGGATGGGATCCAATTGATCTTAGAGATCTACCTAGTTAATTATCATACAATTTGTTGGCCAAAGTCAAGATTGTGTGATATTTAACGAGATCTTAGCCCACTAGGAAACACGGTTTCCCGAGTACTCGACAGAGGGTTAGAGGCTCGCCGAAAAATAGTGGGAGGCTAGTATTAAATTTGCAATATTCATTTACTAATTTGCCATACGCGCTCATTTCAAATATTACGTCAAATAAATTATTTATTAGTTGGACTAATATTTAATAGTTGTTTTAATTAAACAGTTGGACTGTATTCAAACTATTTCATTTATAGTTGATTATATAATTGGATTATAGTAATCAATATATTTGAATTAACAAATTAAATTATAGTTGATTATATAGTTAGACTATAGTAATCATTATAATAAATAGTACCTAAATCGTTGATTAAATAGTTGGACTATTAGAATCAAGATAAATTGAAAGATTAGTGTTTAAAACATAATCCTGGGTGAAAAATATATTTAAACGACTTTAATTTTTCAAATTGGGAATAAAATTTCAGGATGGTCCTAGAAACTAATAAGTTACTTTATTTGATAAAATAACATATTAGGCCTAAGTCCGGAGTTAAGCAAATAGTAGAACATGATATTTGGAATATTCATGTGATGATAAATTTAGTGCTTAATCCATAATGCTTGCCAAATAGGCTCTTTAATTTCTTAATCAAAACTAAGGATTAGATCCTTAAAATATGATAAAGAAATTGAAGGATATTCATAGATCTATTTTAGATCTTTGAAGTACTAAATTGCAATAGTAAACTCTTGGAGAGTTAATGGATATTCTCAAGGAGACAAAGCCAAAGTTTGCAATAAGGCGAGAAGTGCAAGACGCACCTTACTTCGACATTCCGAAGGCCAAGGCTTGGCCAAAGGCTTCTGGGTGTGGAAAAGGGGCAAATGCAAAATCATTATAATCTTCTGGGAAGATAAAGGACATATCCCAAAATGTCTGCCTAAATTGTGGCAAACGGGATCGCGGAAGCGTGGCTACCGTTTGGACAATGCAGACATGAATGAATTGAAGAACGAGTAAGGCTCTGACTTCAAATATGTTTGTCATAATTATGTTTACTACTAGTATTAAAATTGGATTTAAATACTTAGTGTGGTACATAAATATGTACATATGTGCAGAATCTGCTATAAGCAGGATACTGACTTCAGTTGAGATAAATCTGCAAACGGAAACGGGATGAAAATCACTGTTTTAACCATAGATACCTAACTTTAGGAACTACCCTCGGGTATGTACTTAAATTAGGAAACTGTTAAAATGTAACTAGTTTGACTAGATACATTATCTCTATATCAGGGTTTAACCCGTTGCGGGTATACCTTTATATTCTAGAACACTAAAGTGTTTCATTATATAAAGATGATATTGAGATAAACACATTAGATGTAAATAACAGTATTTATATTTTGAATATAAATAAATCTCAAACGTATAACATGACAAACAAATAGCTCAAACTGATTTAATCAGTTAAAACTTAAATGTGGCATTGTTGTCTGGGACACATTTAAACAAGACTCGTAGATCCACACTTTTGAAGAGTGGGTACTAGGACAAATTTGATTCTATTAAAATAATGTCTACGAATCTAGTTTATTGGGCAAAGTGCCTAAAACACCTTTTACTTGGTAAAAGTGCAAATGCCACCGATCTGTTAGCCCTAGTTCATAATGACATAGGTGGGCCCATGTCTAGCTAGGCTAGAGGTGGATATGAATATTTCGTGACCTTTACGGATGTGGCATCGAGTTATGGTTATGTGTTTTCTTAGAAACACAAATCGGAAACTTTTAGAGTTTCAACACGAAATAAACAAACAGATCGGCTAAAGTATAAAACCATCACGGTTAGACCATGATGAAAATACTTAAGCAATAAGTTTCTCGTATACTTGAAAGAGTATAGTATTCTTTCAATGAGGACTCCTCCCGGAACACGTCATTCTAACGGTGTGTCCGAACAGAGAAACCGAATTTTGTTAGACATGATAAGGTTAATCATGAGTCGCTCTGAGCTACCATTTCCTTCAACGGATACGCATCAACAGTGCAGAACTTATTTTGAATAAGGTTCCATAAAAATCTGTTTAACAGATTTCATATTAGATATGAACAGGAAAGAAACAAGGTTTTCTCATTCCTGAAGATTTGGGAATGCTAGGCATATGTTTGGATGATACCAAACTAGAACCCAAATCGGATAAATGCCTAAGTTGTTGGTTATCCATTTGGATAATGCTAATGCTGCATGTTTCATTTATGAAATATAACAGCCGAATGCCAAAACCGCTTTCCTTAACGGAAACCTTTTGGAGGATGTTTACAACATCCTGACGGTTTTGTCATACCATAACTAGCAACAAGGTTTGCAGGTTATTCGATCCATGAATGGATTGAAGCAAGCAAAGCGTTCTTGGAACTATCGTTTTGATGTAATCATAATGGAGTATGATTTAATTCAAAACGAAAATAATTCTTGTGTATATAAGGAGGTTAGTGGGAGCGCACTGACAATGAATATCCTAAATAATAATGACATGTCATTTCTTGGAAATGATATTCCCATAAATAATCGGTGAAAGCTTGGCTTTCGAGAAAATTATCCGTAGAATTCTTGGGAGAAACAACCTTTATTCTAGGAATAAAGATCTACTGGGATAGATTTAAAGTTGTTAACACTCTCCGAGAACTCGTACATTGAAAAATATACGCGACCTGATGTCTCATACGCTTTGAGCATATGGAGTCACAAACAGGCCAATCCAAGTGATAGTCATTGGATTGATGTTAAGGACATCCTTAAGTATCTTAGAGGAACTAAGGATGCTGTCTTAAACTATGGAGAATGAGAACTTGAAGTGACTGGGTTCACTGCTGCAAGTTTCTTAACTTGATAAAACGACTTTAACTCGCAAACGGTACTATACAGTTTGAATAACGGAACTATGAGCTGGAAATCTTCCAAGCAAGATACTGTTACCGAATAAACAGCAAAGCGGGTTATTGCTGCAGCTGAGGCAGCAATAGAAACCATTTGGGTCAATAACAAATCTAATTAGATTAGATATAGTTCTGTTAGCAGCTGAACTAGGCTTCAGCGCAGGCTAAAGAATTAATGGTCTCATCAACGATCCAGATATATACTTCGATATTCATCTGATTCGTTCGGATTATACATCATGGCGATGTGATGATCGAATAAATCACATCAGATGATAATCATGCAAATCCGCTGACGAAAGTCTTTTTCTCAGTAATTTGAACGAACCGTACATAGTTCGGCTGTAGGACACTCGAGTGACTGGCTATAGGCCAAGTGGGAGATTGTTGGACAGTTATGACTCATAGCGTCACTATTTGTACAGATCTTGGTGTTGTTGTACAAATTAACTATGTGACAAAGGAAATTGCTCTCTTATCATTTGTGATTAGATCACCAAGATGTATAAATGATAGGAGGTCCTTATGATTAGTTCCTGGATTGAGATGTATGAGACAGTATCAATCCACGAAGGTTTAATCATTAAATATCCCTAGTCGTAGTATTATCGAGATTGGATATCAATAATGCGGAATAGACTAGTATTACACTTGTGCGCGTGGTGAGGGCATAACGACATAGTTCTCATATATTTGGGTATATGATACTCATGCAAGTGTAGTAGGAGGTTGTGTTTTACCGATGGTACGGAAAACAGCTTCGCTCTGGATAGACCCCTCGGAATTCCATTGGTAGTTACTATGTGTCTATGGAAGTCCGAATCAGGGTAGGTGTATTTGGTCTTAACCTGAGACTTGCACCTCTAATACTTGCGACAATCAATATACTTTGGTTTTGGTCGTCCAGGGCTTTAACAGGTTCTGTGTACGCCTCTGCTGGGTATATTGAGAATCGTAATGTATTGGGTGTGATGTCGAGATGGAAGTATCACTCCAGTAATAGTGGATTTGATGATCACGTAGGATACGTAACTCGTTCTCTTATATGCTGCAGCTATCGGGATATTATGACTAGGTCATGTTTATCCAATTATAGAGACTAGTTACCAGAGATCCGATATGTGCTTCATACGAGGCAGACACAATTCCAGCCCCAGGCGTTGCACGTGACATCCGATTCTAGATCGAAATACGCAATACTACGTATACTAAGCCTGATATAGATCACATATTCATGTAAGGATATTTCTGAAGAATTGGGTAGGCATGGCGCTTTGCTAGAAGCCAACATTGTCTTGTAAATTGGTACAAACGTAGTACTAGGTACTTACGTGTTCAGATAGTTCGACGACCGGATTTACTGCCAACATATCCGGAGATCTCATGGGTCGCTTCCCGAAGATTCACCGATGACGTATGACTCGCACTTTATTAATATGGGATTAATTAGACGAGAGAGAAAATTAATCTGGGATTAATTACGGAGATATTTTATCTGGGATAAAATATTATTTAAAGAGAGATAACGATTAATTTGGAATTAATCGATAAAATAATATATTCGATATATTATACGAAATTGGATTTCGACGCGGAATTAAATTTAGAATTTACTTCTGGCGAACGAGTTAATTTAGAATTAATTCGTTAGCAACGTGAATAATGATTTTGCTAGGCATAATTATTTAATTACGTCACAACCGAAAATTCGTTAATTTAGAATTAGCGAACCCGAGCCCGGGAGTTTTTGCGGACGCACTCACATTTCGAATTCAAGTGCGGCCACAAGTCACATCAAGCGTCAAATCACTAGTCAATCGATTGATGTGATGTCTAGTCACCTTGAGTGATTTGACAACTTGTCACTTTGCTTGATGGTGGTTGTTGGGAGCATTAAAGCTTGTACCTTTTGACTTTTGAAATTCAAATTTTTGGTATATGTTTTAATTGATTTTAGAAATCAATTAACCAACACATTTTATTATTTCTCTTCTCTCTTTCCTCTCCTCTCTCTCTCGCCCAAGGGGCAGTTTTTTCTCCTCCAAAAACTTTCTGGTTTCACCGAAAATGAAGAGGAGAAGCAAGGAAATTTGTGGCAAAATTTCCGGAGTGCTAGCACGCTTTAGGATTCTTGCGAAGGTGATAGGGAACCGCACCCGTGAGCTTGGAATCACATCACGAAAGCTTGGAGCTTAGAGGTTGATTCATTGCCGAAAATGGAGAGCCCAAAACAGTGCACTGCCGAATGCACCTTGGTGGAGGACTTGAAGTTTTTGTGTTCGTCGCATTGCTCAACCGATCATTGTAAGTATTCTGCAACTTCCTTGTTGTATTCGCACTTGTGTTTCATTGCTTTATTCGATCCTCGGGACTTAGAGAAACCCATATATCAGACTGCTTACAAGACACCCATTGGTATGTCCCCATATCGTATGGTCTTTGGGAAAGCATGCCATCTTCCAGTTGAGCTTGAACACAAGGCGTACTGGGCACTGAAGAAGTTGAATCTTGATCCACAAGCTGTAGGAGAAAAATGACTTCACCAACTCAACGAATTGGATGAGTTTCGTCTACAAGTTTATGAGAATGCCAGATTATACAAAGAAAAGACCAAGAAATAGCATGACCGAAAATAGTGCACAGACAATTGGAACCAAGGCAGCAGATGTTGTTGTACAATTCAAGGTTAAAACTTTTCCCTAGAAAGTTGAAATCAAGGTGGTCAGGTCCATTTGTGATCACTAGGGTTTTTACCATATGGAGCTGTTGAGTTACTGGATCCCAACACCAACGAAATATTCAAGGTCAACAGTCAGCGTGTCAAGCACTACTGGGGAGAATTATTTAAGCGACAAAAAGAAAGTGTCACACTTTCAGATCCGGCCTAATGTTCGAGAAGTCACGTCTAGCTGACGACGTTAAACTTAGCGCTCGCAGGGAGGAAACCCATGCAATTTGTGTATATATTGTGATATGGTGTGTTTTATTTTTGTGTGTTTAGTTTTTACAGGTTAAGTTATTTCAGGATGGAAGAAGTTCTCGCAAATCTTCACAAGCAATTTCCTTCTCTCCCTCAAAAATCTCTGATGAAAGTTTACAAAGCTCGCTTGGAACAGATGAGACTACTGATGATTAAAGGTAATCCTACTGACATTCGTTGGATAATCGAAGCACGGGTCCGATTAGCAGGTGAGTACTCTGATTCTTATAATTCTTATTTGCTTGGTTTTGGAAGAAGCACCTATGCAAAGAAACGTAGAGCTAAGCAAATGGGTGTTTGTTACAAATGTGCACGCTGGAATTGCAATACTCGTTGTCGTTCTTTAGGAATGGTTTTTGATAATCGCGAAGATAAGATTAATTTCATTAGGGATGGCTTGAGTAAGGAGTCTTTGGATGACATATCTTCGACTCTTGAGACACATCCCAGTGGATATGTTCATATAGCCATCCGCAAATTACATACACAATTTCAAAAAGAAAGACAATAGTTAAGTCTCGGGAATCTGACTCAAAAAGACCATGTTTGCCAATTTATAAGAAAATTGGATGGGAAGCTTGTCCCTGACGCATAGACGTCAATCAAGCTGTAAATTATTGTAAATATTATATCTATTTGTCTTTTCCTAATAATTGTGATTTGTTTTGTTATTTTCTTTTATTTTCTCCGACATGATCCAGACCTTTTTGACCTTTCACGATTTATTTTACTGTTTAACTAATAATTGTCATTTGGCAGGTACTAGTGCTATTATTTTTACTCACCCTTTTCAGGTGTTATAAATTCAATTCATCATTGCACTTTTGAAGGCATCCAGATAAAAATGGAAGCCACTTTAAGAAGACGAGTTGAAAACATCTGTGTGTTTTGTGGTACTAGTGTTGGTACTAAGCCATAATACGTAGCAGCAGCACAGGAATTGGGACGAGTCATAGCTGAAAAGAATATGCACATAGTATATGGCGGAGGCAGTCTTGGACTAATGGGGATAGTTTCAAAGGCTGTACAAGATTGAGGCAGTCAAGTTCTGGGAATCATCCCAAAACCCTTGGAAGAGGCGGATCTTATAGGATCATCAAACGGAGAAGAACTGATCGTGCCAGGTATGTCTGAACGACTGGTGGAAATGATTAACCGTGCTGATGCTTTTATTGCTTTGCCAGGTGGTTTGGGCACGTTGGAGGAGATTTTTACAGTACTATCTTGGGTGAACTTGAACATACACCAGAAACCAATTGGATTGTTCAACGCAGATGAATTTTATGATTTTCTTTGTGTATTTCTTTATGATGCCTGGAGAAATGGGTTCGTGTCAAAACCTTTAAAAGAACTTCTCTTCACTGCCAGAACTGCACATGATTTAATTGACCAAATCTTAGCCTATGAACCACAAATTGACCCTATCATTTCCAAGATAAAATGGTCCGATGATGATCTTGGTAAGAAGCGTCGGATAAATCTGGATCTTAACATTTAAATTTCCCATTTAGATGTAGAGTTTCAGCTTACTAGGTATTATCTTCTAAACTCTTCTTATACTGTTTAAGACATTGGGGACAATGTCTCATTTAGGTTTGGGGGTGGGGAATAGTTGATTAGTATCTTGTTTGTATTTTGTTTTTATTTTTAGTCCAACTTTTTTCGAAAAATACAAAAAAAATTACAAAATTTACAAAAAAAATCAAAAAAATATTTTGTGTTTTTGTGTTTTTAATTTGATTAATAGGGTGAAATTGGTAAGAGATAGTTGTGTAATGAGTTTCCACTCCTGAGACGTATCTCAAACCTATTTCGGAACAAGTTGATTTTTGTTTTTTTCCTTTTAAATTATTTAATTTGTGAATTCTCCATAATACTGACTAAAATGGATCTTCATATGCTCAATTGGTAGGTATTATCAACATGCATGGTAACATACGGACATTAGCTATAATTGAAAAGTTTGTAATGTTCAGTGCTCTAGTTTAATTGGAGGAAACATCTATGAGAAGTGATGGAGTAAAAAAAATAATAAAAAAAAAACATATCTGAGATCCGAGTTATTAAGTCTGAAATGGTGTTTTAACACCTAGTGCCCTAAAGCCAACTGGTTTGGGAGTCACTGACCCAAAGCTCGCTACATGGATCAAGGATGTTGCAAATATATATATATATATATATATATATATGAAGTCTGAGTAATTAAGTCCGTATGGGTGTCTTAACACCTGGTGCCCTAAAGCCAACTGGTTTGGGAGCCACCGACCCAACACTCGCTACATAGATGGAATATATTGTATATAAATAAAAAAATCAACAAGAAAGAAAAAAATAAAAAAAATCAGAAAAATTATTCTATTGCTGCAAAAAGGTGTGAATTCTGATAAAACTTTAGGACAAAAATATTATTCTCTTATCAACTGCACTTGTGACTGTTGTGGGCAAAAATAATTTGATTAATATTTTATTGGTTGTGTATAAGGAGAATGGTAATATAATCGGAGAATTTACTTATTCAGTAATTTAGAAAGAAAGAAAACAACTAGTGACTTGGAGTAGAAGTTTCACCTGATTAGTCACTAACTTATTTATTCTCTTTTCTCTTGTCTTTTTGCTTTTGTGTGCATTAATTTTACTATCTTTTTACTTGTGTAAAATATTTGTGGGTATCATTGCTGTAAACCCTCACGAGAGTACAACTCGTCCACTAGGGACATCTAGGGGTTTAAAGGCTTGTTGCATACGCTAAATGAAACAGTGATCCCTACAATTAACTTAATTTTATTTTTATGTTATTTTATTTTGTTATTTTGCTCGAGGACTAGCAAAATGTTAGGTTTGGGGGTGTGATGAGTGGTAAATGTATCACTATTTTCCACTCATTTGACCTGATATTTTATATAGTTTCTTGAGTTTTGTGAATATTTTGATGTGTTTTGTGTTATTTTGTAGATAAATAAAGTTTCAGGACATTCTGGAGGTGATTTGGGGCTAAAATAGTGAAAAATGACAAAAAGGGCAAAATCATCATTTTGCGCATCGCAACGCGCAAGCCTTCTACGTCACGACACCTAACATGTGCCGCTCCATGCTAACATGCGCCGGGGACACGTGTTAGAATCTGAGAAGTTTGACTTGCTAACGTGCGTCATGCCACATGTCAACATCACAGCCCATCTGCTGACGTGTGTCGTGCCACGTGTCATCATCCTATGGTGCCGACAATCACCATCACCACGTGTCGCCACGTGTCAGCCACGTCATAGACATGTCAACAGAAGACCAATCAACTTTGCCACATCACCACCACGTCATCATCAACCAATAAAGTGCGCCACATGTCACAATCCTACGGTGCCGACAATCATCATCGATGCTAAAATACGTCTGCCACATGTCAACATCTCAGCGAATCATGCTAACGTGCGCCATCACATGCTGCTGACACTAATAATTCAGCCACCGACGTAAGTGTGACATGTGTCACGATCTCGCGAAGCCAATCCAATACGTGTCAATGATCTACGCGCATCGCGACGTGCAAAGGGTGTCGCATCGTGACGCGTATGGCCTGTCGACGCCTATAAATTTAGCTCGAGATTTCAGTTTCAGATGTACCTTCCTCTCTGAATTCTCTGATGTAAATAAGGAGTTTGTATATAGTTTTCTCTAAATTTCAGTTTTGTAATTAATTTTTAGTTATTTTCTGTAATAATAATTTACTTTCTTTACTTTTTCAATTTTTACTATTCAACATGAGGAGGTAACTTCCCCCTGCTAGGGTGAAAGGTAAATCTTTTATTACTTCTATTTAGATTAATCTCCCTTAATTATAATATATTCACTATTTAAAATTTGACTTAACAAGGTTACCGCTATATTGGTCGGTTGGTAATCAATTATAAACTGGTTTTAACCTAACTAAGCATGGATACCGCCTGGTTGGTCGGTTGGTAATTACCGCCTATATGGCTAGTTTATGGATAAATTGTGATATCGCTTTTACGGTCGGTTGGAATTAATTTGACTTAATCAAGGATACCGCCTATATGGCTGGTTGGTAATATAACACAAGTTAATATATTATATTAAGGGAGATATCTAAAATAGTAGTGATAAAAGTGGATACTTTTACTCTAGCATTTTCTTTTATTGTAATTTTCTTTATTTACTTTCCATCATTTTATTTTCAGCATTTTACTTTATGTCTTTTATTTTTAAGTTTTTACTAGCCTTAGATATATGTCGTAGCTAAGCCCGTTATCTGGGGTTGTGATGAAATCCAATATCACTGTTTTATAAGAGGTTATAGTTTGGGTAATTCCAAGGTTTACTTATTAAGTCTTAAGCTTAATGTTTCTTGTTAAGTGGCAATTAACAAGATTGATCTAGTAAATCTAAAATAATTTGACAAAGGAATTTTTAGGTTTTAGCCTTAGACTTAATAGCCCACGATCTTCCTTGAGGATAGATAACCCTTTAATAGATTTCCTTACAGGTTAGACATATACCTGTCGGGCAGGGGTAGCCATAATTGGAACTTAAACTTAATGAATCCATGTAATTTGGTTGACATAGACATATGGTTCCATTGGGTTAAACTGGGTATTTGCATCTGACCATCGACATAGGCTTTTGCATAATTTCATGTTCCAGGTTAGAAAACCGATATATTATACAAACATTAAATAACCTTTTCATATTTAAAATGATATTGGAAGAAATCACAACCCTGAATAGTTTTATAAATTTGAATTTTCCTCAACCTACTTTTGCGCAATTTTATTCACTTGTTTTTAAATTTAAAAGTCATCACTCAATCAATCAATCAATCTGTTAGATACTAGTAATCATTTGGCCTCATAAAAATTAATAGCTTAGGTTTTAAGCCCTCATGGGATCAATACTTTTTATACTACTTGAACGATACTTGCACTTGCGTATTTCGCATGTGATTTCGCACCGGTCAGGACACGCTTAAAAAAAGTAGTTTTTCTACTCCCAAGTATAAGAGTGTCGAAGTAATAAAATAACCCGGTAAGTCGGGGACGATCCACATTGAATAAATTTAGTAAAACAAAATAACAATTCGAGTGAAATAAAAATATTGGATTTGTTTGAAGTGATGAAAAAATTTAAATTGAACTACAACAATAAATTAAAATGCTGGGGGGTTAGGAGATCCACTCTTAATATTTCAAATATAGAAAAATCTTACTTTTTATAATATACACATTATTATTATTATCCAGTTAATTTACTTCAGGAATTAATTATGCCAAAAGGCGGTGATAATATTTGTCTATAACAAGTCCAGTTAGGTACTCAATTATGCCAAAAAATAAAACCAACCATATAGGCGGTAGCAAAGTTTATCAATAATTAATCCAGATTTAAATTACTTATTTAGATTATAATTTATATATTATAATATAAATAATATTAATATATATTCTCATATTAAGAGCTCCACTCTTTACCTCAGCATGATGAAATTAGCTACTCATGATTTGAAGAAAAACATGCATAATTTTATTACCGAAAGAAAAAGAAATTACAAGAAAATTTAAAAAAATAAAACACACAAGATACTCTCTTCAAATTATACAAGAGAACTTTGAAAGAAAGCATGAAGAAAAATGAGAGGTGCACACCTCTATTTATAGTAGAATTTCTCATCTCTCAATTATTTATTATAACTTTCCAAATCAAATACAAACAACAAACTTTAACTAATTTATTTTTTTCTTTTTCCTTTTTTGACTTTTTATTTTTATTTTTATTGATCATGTAGTAAATATTTATCACAATCCACCTAAAGTGAATTGGGACATTTATTTATTTATTTCATTTTCTAATAAATAAAATTACATGCAATACACGTGACTTCTTCATCTATTTCGACCTTAAAAACCTCATAATTATAAAATATTATGACTTAAAAGTTGTATATCTTTTAGTTTTCTTTCATCTAGAACTTGAATCACCTTAATATGATGTCGGAGTAAACATTTATGGCCAATAAACGAAACTTGCGCAAAGGTGGAATTTCCGAAATTATACACTGTCAGAACGCCCTTCCAAATTTCCGACCTCCAAAATCCAAATGTCAAGTCCCTTTTTTTCCTATTTATGCATCCAAATTATTATTTCACCTACATATGAAATAAAAATCACAATAAAAATATATAAAATATAAATTTAATTATTATTTTACAAACGTGCAAAATTAAAGGGATTAATGAAATCATAAGTGTAAAATAATTAATTTTTCTTTTATTAAGTATACATTTTTAATGTTCATCATACCCCCAACCAGTTTATTACTAGTCCCTAGTAATTTAAGTGAAAACTTAAAAAAAAATCTTATCCACGTAAGTAATTATTGTCTTTATTTCTAAATTATCAAATAAGTAAATTCTCATGTACGTTTTACCCTTCTCCATACGCACATAAAGTAAGGTATCAATCAATTCATTATGCCCACAATATTCACAGGTCTGTTGAAAAGAGAGTAATATTTTTGTCCTAAAATTATATTAGAGTTCACACATTTTTGGCAACGGAAGTTTATTTATAAATACAAAAATATTTTTTTTTGTAAGAATACATCTTCAATAGTTGTAGCGAGCTTTGGGCTAGTGACTCCCAAACCAATTGGCTTTAGGGCACTAGGTGTTAAGACACCCATATGGACTTAATTGCTCGGATCTCAGATATTAAAAAGAAAATGTGTCTGATTTCCTTAAGCTTTCTCTTTAACCCATGTAACGAGCTATGGGCCAATGGCTCCCAGACCAGTTGGCCTCGGGGCACTAAGTGTTAAAAAACTCCTACGGACTTAATTGGTCGAGTTCGAGAGGCTACAAAATCAAACTTATTCCACACTTTTTTTCTTACAAACTCAAGCTCTACCGTTTTACGCGAACGATCACTGCTTACTGAGGCAAGATTTCCGGTTAGTGAGTAAAAACTTGATTATTATCATTTTTTTTAAAACTAATTCAAGCTCTACCGTTTTATGCGAACAATCACTACTTGCTGAGGCAAGATGTCCGGTTACTAAGTAAAAGCATGGTTAGTTTTTTTTTTGAATAAAAACACAAATTCCACTGCCTTTAGGTGCTACCTCCAACAAACTAGAGAACTGAATATTACAAAATTTACACTTACAACCCATGTTCAAAAGTTACTGTGTATGTTGATAATACCTGTCAATTGAGCATATGAAGATCAAATTTAATCAATATTATTGAGAATTCATAAATTTAAATTATTCAAAAAGAAAGGAACAAAAATAACTTTTTATGAAATTATTTTGAGATGCGCCTCAGGAGCGAAAACTCCTTATACATCCACCTCTGAACAAAAATTCCACTTGGTTAGTCAAAAATTTGTTATTAGTTTGTGTGCAATTTTTTTTGAAAACACAAAACAAAATCAAAACAAAATAGTTTTTTTTTACACACAAAATAACAATAAAGCAAAAATAACATTATATATATATATATATATATATATATATATATATATATATATATATATATATAATATATATATATATATTACATAAAACAACACCATAAAAGTGATTTTTTTTTAACAAAAAAACAGCAACAAAACATAAAAACGAAAACTATCTAGTCAACTATCCTCCCCCTGACCAATTTAAGACATTATCCCCAATGTCTGAAAAAGAAGAAGTAGAGTTTAGAAGACATCACTTGGTTAGTGTGCAATTGACAATTGAATCTATGACTATTTAAAAGAAAAAAAATTATAGATTAAGATTCAAGTCCACTCTACTCTTCTTGCCACGATCGTTACCGGACCAATTCAACTTGGAAAGAATGAGGTTGATTTTTTTGGTTCATAAGCTAAGAGTTGGCCAATTAAATCATCAACTTTTCTTACACTTAGGAAGATATCTTTTACCGATTTTTAAATAAACCCATTTGTTTTGGCATCCTCAAGAAATACAAAAAGAAAATCAAAAAATACATCAACATTAATTAGTCCAATGGGTTTTTGGTGAATGTTCATGTTCACCCATGACGCAACTGTCAATATTTCTTCTAACGTGCCAAGCCCACCCAGTAAAGCAATAAAAGCTTCAGCATGATTGGTCATTTCAGTAAGACTGTTAGACATACCTACGACAATGCATTCTTCTCCATTTAATTTTTCAATGAAATTTTCGTCTGCCAAAGGTTTTGGAATGATCCCCAAACCTTCTTGCACGGCCTTTGAAACACATCCCATAAATCCAAGATTGTCACCGTCATATACTAAGTGTATGTTTCTTTTCGCCATAACTCTACCCAATTCTTTTGCAGCCTCAAAAAATTCTGGTTTAGTTCCAGAGCTAGTTCCACAAAAGACACATATATTAGTAACTCTTCGTCTTGAACTTTTCTCCATTTTTTTGCTATCTCTCTTATCTAGATGTGTCGAAGAGAAAAATGACGAGCTGAATTTATAGATCCTAAAAATGGTGAGTAATAAATGCATAGTAACTGCAAAATGACAATTGTCAGATGAACAATAAAATAAATCGTGAAAATCAAAAAGTTTAGATACTGTTGGCAAAAAGTAAAGTAAAGGAAATCAAAATAGTAAATTAAAGTAAATCAAAACAATAATTTAAATGAAAGGAAATCAAAGTAATAAATTGAAGTAATATGGACTAGTAGTTGTGATTGTGGCTCACATCTTCCTCTGGTTTTACGTCCAGTAACGGCTTGAACTCCCTCTATGGGTCAGGGATATGCTTCCCATCCAATTTTCTTATAAATTGGCAAACTTGGTCTTTTAAAGTCAGATTTCCGAGACTGTATTGCTGTCTTTCCTTTTGAAATTTTGTATGTAAATTGCGAATTACTCGATGAACATGTCCATTAGGATGCGTCTCAAGAAGCTGTTATATATCATCTAAAGACTCATTACTCAATCCATCTATAATGAATTGAATTTTACCTTCGCGATTTTTAGACACCATTCCTAAAAAACGACAACGAGTGTTGCACGTCCAACGTCCACATTTATAATAAACACATAATTGTTTAGCTCTTCGTTTCTTAGCATGTGTGCTTTTACCAACACCATGCATGTGAGAAATGAAAGAGTCAGATGACTCACTTGACAAGCGAACCCTTTCTTCAATTACCCAAAAAATATCACTAGGAATACAATGGATCATAAGATACCTCATTCTTTCGGTGCGTGCTTTGTAAATTTTCATCAGAGCATTTTGAGGGAGAGAATGAAAATGTCTGTGGATTTTTGCAAGAGTTTCTTCCATATCATGATGGCTCAAGTCAGGAGGTATTTTTCCTTCTTGATCGCTTATGAGAGAGGAAAAAATTTCCACAGGATGGGTTTGTTCATCTCCAAGAGATGCATACTTTAATTCTTCTGGCAAAGTGTTCAATTCCAAATTTGGTGCTTCCTCATGTTTTTATTCTTCCAGTGTTTCTAGCTCCTCAAGATTTTACTTCTCTCCATCATTTTTCAATATCTATGTAGAATCAAGTAAAAAATCATTAGGAGTATCTGAATCTAATTGTGTACTTGATTCAACAAAATTAGAAGTACAAATTTCCATGAGATCGGATAAACTCCCCTGAATATATTCATCCATAATTGGTTCAATTTCTTCTATGCTCCCGTCTTCACTGTCCTAATCGTATGGTTGTTTGCACATGTTAAATAAATTAAGCTTCAATGTCATATTGCCAAAGGAAAAATTAATGATTTCATTCCTGCAATTAATTAAAGCATTAGCTATTGTTAAAAATAGATGACCAAGTATTACATGAATTGGCTTATAACTGTCAGCTACATGTTGTGTTTCCAAGACAATAAAATCCACATGATATATGAATTTATCGACTTGTATTAACACGTCTTCCACAATTCCTTTCGCTACCTTGACTAATTTATCGGCAAGTAAAATAGTAGTTGAGGTTGGTTTTAACTCACCAATATTAAGTTACGGGTAAACCGAAAATGGAAGCAAATTGACACTGGCTCCAAGATCAAGCAGAGCATGTTCAATTTTTTTATTTCTAATAATACAAGAAATAGTTGGACAACCAGGGTCCTTGTATTTTAATGCATTATTGGTTGAGAGAATGTAACTTACCTGTTCAGCTAGAAAAGCTTTCTTTCTTACCTGATGTTTCCTTTTAACGGTGCACAAGTCTTTCAGAAATTTGGCGTAAGATGGTATTTGTTGGATGGCATCTAACAAATGACTATTGACCTTTACCTGTTTGAATATTTCATATATCTATGGGGAATTGTTCAATTTCTTTATTTTTAATACCTGGGGAAATGGAGGTGCATGAGAAAAATCATTATCATCAACGATAGGTAATGGTTCATCAACCCATTCCTTACCCTCTGAATCTAATTTATTTTCAGATTCGCGAGGTTCAAGAGTAGGTATGTGGATGACCTTACCACTGCGAAGAGTAATAACATATTTGACTTGGTCTATGTATTGACTACCAGAACAACCCTCGTGAGGGTTTTGATGACTTTTGGGATTTAGATGCGGTTGTGCATGAAACTTTCCTTTCTCATTAATGGTCAATACATATGTGATTTTGGAAAAAGTTTCTCTCAAATCATTCATTGTTTGCACATTTTGGTTATTGATGGCTTCCTGTTTCTCAATGAATGAATGCAAGGTATCCTCAAGGGTTTTCCTAGGTGGTGGGACATATGGTGCGTAACTCTGGGAATTTTGGAAATTCTGGTGTACCTGGGGAGGTTGTTGCGATGTTTGTGCTTGGTTATAATTCCTCCAATTGAAGTTTGGATGGTTTATCCAACCAGAATTGTAGGTTTGGGAGTATAGGTTTGAATTTGGTCTCTTGAAAGTATTTATGGAACTCAGTTGGTCATGAAAACATTCTTGCAAGACTGGCAAGGTTGGGCAAACTTGTGTGATATGTTCATTTGAATTACAGATTTGACAGGTGACTTCTTGAACATATTTGACATGATCACTCTTCCTCAATTCTAATGCCTCAACGTTTTTAGCTAGAGATGCATACTTCGCAGAAAAGTCATGGTCTTCCCAAAGGTTAAACATACATCTACCAGATGGTTGTGGTTTTACAGACGACTCATAAGTGCCAACTGTATCTCATTGTTGTGCATTCTCTGCTATGTGTTCTAGGTAATCTAGTGCATCTTCGGGATTTTTGTCCTTAAACTCACCGTTACACATCATTTCTACTACTTGTATACCTTGGGGTGTTAACCCATTGTAGAAGTAGGCAACCAGCCTCTGTGTTTCAAACCCGTGACGTGGAAAAACATTCCACATCTCTTTAAACCTCTCCCAACATTGGTGAAGTGTTTCCCCCGACTGTTGTGTGAAAATCGTGATTCTTCTCTTAAAGGAGTTTGTCCTGTGAGAGGGAAAAAATTATTTATAAACTGTTCTTGTAATCATCACATATTCTGATGGATCTGACCTAAGATTCTGTAGCCAAATTTTAAATTTATCCTTTAAAAAAAAGGAAAAAACTTTAATCGAATTATATTCATACTGTAATTTTGGTATGTGCAAGTGTTACATACCTCTTCAATTCCCTTAAGTGCTGATAAGGATTTTCTTATCTAAACCGTGGAATATGGTAAAAGTTGGATGACACATGGCTTAGAATTGAAATGTGATGCATCTGGGGAAAAAAATGCAAGATAGTGATCATGTCCTAGTGGGATTCATGAATTGTATGAGTGTCCTAGGATGATTAAGATCGTTATACTGAGACTCGTTTTCTTCCTGATCAATTGGGTTTTCAACTCGGGCATGTGGATTTTCATTTTGGTTTTCGGCCATTTTGACAGACGATGAATGTGATGAATAATTCTATTTAATCTACCACTAGATGATCGAGACCAATGTCTCATGCAACTTAAATGCAGACTATTTGCTAAATTTAAAAATACAAATGAAATACTTACAAAAGAAAAAAATAATAAACAAGTGAACGAAAGAAAAAAAATTAAAATAAATGACAAAAAAATGCAAATGTAGTATTAAAAAAATGAGATACATAAAATATAACCACAAAAAAGAATACAAAAATAAAAATAAAAATAAAGAAAAGAAAAGAAGAAAAAAAATTAATTACAACGATTATTCTATCTACTAAATTTATTCCCTGGCAACGGCACCAAAACTTGACACGCTTAACAAAAGTGGTTATTTACTCCTAAGTATAAGAGTGTCGAAGTAATAAAATAATCCGGTAAGTTCGGGGTCGATCCACATAGAATAAATTTAGTAAAACAAAATAACAATTCGAGTGAAATGAAAATATTGGATTTGTTTGAAGTGATGGAAAATTTTAAATTGAACTATAATAATAAATTAAAATATTTGGGGTTAGGATATCCACTCTTAATATTTCAAATATAGATAAATCTTACTTTTTATATTATAAATTATTATTATTACCCAGTTAATTTACTTCAGGAATTAATTATGTCAAAACATATAAAACTAGCAATAAAGGCGGTGATAATATTTGTCTATATCAAGTCCAATTAGGTACTCAATTATGCCAAAAAAAATAAAATCAGCCATATAAGCGGTAGCAAAGTTTTTCAATAATTAATCCAGATTTAAATTACTTATTCAGATTACAATTTAAATATTATAATATAAATAATATTAATCTATATCCTTAAGAGCTTCACTCTTTACCCCCCCAGTGGATGAAATTAGCTACTCATGATTTGAAGAAAAACATGTATAATTTTATTACTGAATGAAAAAGAAATTACAAGAAAACTTAAAAAAATAAAACATATAAGATACTCTCTCCCAAATTCTTCAAGAGAATTTTGAAAGAAAGCATGAAGAAAATTAAGAGGTGAACACCTTTATTTATAGTAGAAGTTCTCATATCTCAATTATTCATTACAACTTTCCAAATCAAATTGTGGGACACAGAAACTGGGCGACGCATGCTGTTCCGGGCTCGCGGCCCAGTTGGGAGTACGGAGTAGCCCACGGGGGACTAAACCGGAGAATAATGGAGTCGCCATCTGGTGTGAACCGGGAAAATGATTTAAGGTCGCACTCACCCCTCGCAAGGGAAGACCTAAAACTGTTGGGTTCGGAATGGTCCATTACTTATACCACTTGTAATGAAATGATTTGTGCAATAATCTAACCAAGCCTAAGCAACATATATTTCCAAGGATAATTTACTCCTAAGTTCGCATGCATAAATCAAGAGTTCATCTAAGTTCACATGTAACACATTTTCAAATTTACATACAACCTATTTGCATATAATCTATGTTCGAATTTGCATGCATAAAGATAAATATGGCTAGCATACAATGTCATAAGCATATTACATTCCATCGTAGGCATGCCAGTAGATAATAATTGTACAATCACGCATGAAAGCAAATCGGAATAACGGCGAGCATATAACTTCATGAACATGTTGAATGGATGAATGCATAAGCATAAGTAGATGGCTACCGTGTAAACATGCATCATGGAAATGAACATGTAATCTTGTGCATATAATAAATGACTAAATGCGAGAACATGAACAATCAAAAAGGCAAATGACAAAATGAGTAACCATGCATGAGATGTGATGAAAGAGAGCCTATTTACCGTGCGGCGTTCGTATCCGCGTTCGAACGGTAAACAGAAGGTTCGCGTTCGAGTAGCGTTCGTAAACACGTTCGAACAAACTGAGACAGAAAATATGCGTTCGTGTGGTGTTCTGAAATGCGTTCGAACGGGGTTACAATAGAGACCTCCAAAATACAGTAAACAACATGACACATACGTGAACAGACGAATAGATGACACCTAATAAATAATAATGGGCTAAAAGGCGCGGCAAATCGTTGTGGCAAAGGTGGCCCTTAGGCTTCTTACCCCTCAAAGTGGAGGACCTTTAATCCAACTTGATTTGCCCATGCGCGATGCAACATGATGCATGATTATGCAAGAAGATGACATACAAAGAAAAGCAAATAACGAAATAAAAGGCGCAGCGAAGTATCGTGGTAAAGGTAGACCGTAGGCTTTTTATCCTTCTAAATAGATGGTCTTTAATCCAACTTACTAAGCCCATGCGCATCACATCATAATGCATATAAAAGTAAAGACAACAATATCGGACTTCGTATACCCGATTGAACACATCTTACATTCAACCGAATATATATCATCCGGCGCGGCAAAGCATCGTGGTAAAGGATTTTACCCCTCGACAAGGAGGACCTTTAATCCAACTTACTAAGCTCATGCGCTAATAACATAAATGCTATAAAAAAATAAAGACAACAATATCGGACTTCGTATATCCGATTGAACACATCTTACATTCAACCGAATATACATCATCCGGCGCGGCAAAGCATCGTGGTAAAGGATTTTAACCCCTCGAAATGAAGGACCTTTAATCCAACTTAATAAGCCCATGCGCTTTATCTCATCATTACACAAACAAATAACATGCAGAAATTAAATAACGGATAATAAACAAACAAGACAAAATAAATCGAAATGTGTGCCGTTTGCTCAAGTGGTAGGTGGAGTTGTATCCCAAGTACAGACCGCACTACCGTCCATTCAGATTCGGCTACAGAGTTTACGTCTGGGTTTCCATCCTATATACCACAAGAGGCGACACATTTTCCATTTTATTCAAGGGCCACAAAACACATCATTCCACAATACTCATGCAAATAATAAACAATAAAAATACGAATGAAAATAGATGTAAAAAGTGCCCTCAGGTCTAACCTTTTACGTCGACTCTCGGACTCGCGTTATACGGTGATCGGAAGGGCTAAAGCTCCATAACTTTTCTGGTTCACTGGTTTGCGTCTTTCCTCGCTGTTTCCACTGCTCGGGCTGCTGTTTTCCAACATTTCGCTGTTGTTTTTGCTGCTCTTTTTCAGTCACTGTTTTTGCTGTATAAGGCCACTGTTTTACGGTTAAGAGGGCTACTGTTTTTACGGGTTTTTGGCTGCTGTTTATGCGGTTTGGGGCTGCTATTTGTGGAAGGGTTTGTGGGCTTCAGAGTGCAGTTTTTAGGGTGCATTTCGGGACTGTTTTGGGTAGTTTTCGGTGTTTTTGAGGGGTATTTCTGGACTCAGTTTTTGTGGTTTTGCTTATGTGTTTACTGGGTTATTTGTTTAAAGTTTCTTGGGAGAGGGTGGGCAGTATGGCGTTGAGTGTTGGATCGTTAAGGACCAGAAGGTGCGTGAACAAAGGCAAAAGAACGTGATTAATGTGCTGAGTGAGGGACGTGTGGGAATCGTGAAGGGCTTTAGCATGAAGGGGCAAATGGCGTGGACTGTGTGGTGTGAAGGTTGTGATGGTTGTATCTATGAGTGGAGTGCTTTGCGTTGATTGTGAAGAGGCAGGGGGCGTGTTTTGGCTTTAAGGGTTTATTATTTTGTTGTTTTGCAGTCCGTTAGCTAGGTTATTGTTTGTGGTTTTTTGTGAGGATACCGTGAATGAGAGAGGAGGGGGAAGTGTTGGAATTTGGTTTCTTTTATAGACAAAGGCTAGGGCTTCTCCTTGTTTGAAAAGGAAGGAATCAATTAGTGTTTTACAAGGAAAGTCTAATATTTGATTGGGGGACATGTCTTGGCTAGATTAGGAATATGATATATTTAATTTGTTTTGTATTAGGCATGAGATTTGTTTAGTTAGGAATATAATATACTTGATTGATTTTAATTAGGCATGATTTTATTTGATATTTATTTTAATTTGGTATATGATTTTTAGATTTTATTTAATTCCCCATGTGTTAAATATGCCATTTTATTAATTTGGATGTGTTTCAAGTAGGCTTTGGTGGGCTAATTGGGCTTGGGTGTGAGGCTAGCAGCAAAACCAAAGTACCGACACCGTTCGAACGCCGATTCGAACACTACACGAACGCCCGTAATCTGCTTAACATTCAAACGTGTTAATGAACGTAGCACAAACGAAAGCAGTGAACATGTGAATTGAATCTTTTGACATACTTATTCTGAATTTCCCCTTCTGACGTCCGTTTCCCGCGACTTCCATGACTTAAAAGGTAGTGTCTCCACATGAGACTCATCATAGGGACTTATATGCAAAAAATGCAGTGCCTACAGTCGCCCCCACTTTGATGGGACTTGTGTAATATGTAACGGTGAAAATACTATCAAAGTTATGCAATGTATTTTCACTTACCTGGCTCGCCAGCTATTGCTTAACTTACTTGTTATCCTGAGATGCTTTGACCTTTGGGCTTTATTCCCATATTGTATTGAATATGGGCTTTGTTCCCGAACTGTGCTGAGAGAGGGCTTTATTGTGTCAAGATAGGGATTTATTCCTCTGGACTTTGTTCCCGAACTGTTTTGAAAGTGGGCTTTATTCCCCTGGGCTTTGCTCCCGAACTGAGTCAAGATAGGGCTTTATCCTCCTAGGCTTTATCCCCAAACTGTTTTGAAAGTGGGCTTTATTCCCCTGGGCTTTGCTCCCGAACTGTGTGAAGATAGGGCTTTATTCCTCTAGGCTTTGTTCCCGAACTATTTTGAAAGTGGGCTTTATTCCCCTGGGGCTTTGCTCCCGAACTGAGTCAAGATAGAGCTTTATTCCCCTAGGCTTTATTCCCGAACTGTTTTGAAAGTGGGCTTTATTCCCCTGGGCTTTATTCCCGAACTATGTTAAGATATGGCTTTATTCCCCTGGGCCTTGTTCCCGAACTGTGTTAATGATAGAGCTTTATTCCCCTAGGCCTTGTTCCCGAACTGTGATAAGATAGAGCTTTATTCCCCTGGGCCTTGTTCCCGAACTATGTTAACTGTGGGCCTTGTTCCCGAACTGTGTTGAATGTGGGCTTTATTCCCGAACTGCACTGAATGTGGGATTTATTCCCTGACTGTGGGCTTTATTCCCGAACTGTGTTGAATGTGGGCTTTATTCCCGAACTGTACTGAATGTGGGCTTTATTCCCTGGGCCTTGTTCCCGAACTATGTTAACTGTGGGCCTTGTTCCTGAACTGTGTTGAATGTGGGCTTTATTCCCGAACTGCACTGAATGTGGGCTTTATTCTCTGACTGTGTTGACTGTGGGCCTTATTCCTGAACTGTGTTGAATGTGGGCTTCATTCCCGAACTGTACTGAATGTAGGCTTTATTCCATGGGCCTTGTTCCCGAACTGTTTCAAGAAAGTGGGTCTTCGACCTCAAACTGATGTGGGCCTCACCCCAAAACTGATACTGATGTGGGGCCTCGCCCCCAAACTGGTACTGAGGTGGGCCTCGCCCCCAGACTGATACTGATATGGGCCTCAACCCTGGGACTTGTCCCCAAACTGCTGATGTCATATTGATGCTTCTGATTGGCTTCCGTTTGCCGCTTTCTCTCTTTCTTCTTCAAAACCTGTGAATACAAAACAAACACAAAACACAAAAAGGAATGCAAAATATGTTACGTGTATGCATGCATGCGTGAATGAGTTTCCCATCCCGTTGGGTTAGGTCTTCCGCCAATTCCCTTGCTGACCATTCTTCTATTCCTTAGGGAAAGTATTGTTTCAATCTATCCATATTGATCAGCTCGGTGAACTCATTTCCTTCCAAGTATGACAGTCTTACTGCCCCATTTCCCAATTTCTAAATGGCTATCCTGCCTTTTCTGCTTGCTTCTTCCGAGGACTCCCTGTGTTCTAAACATCGCTGAGTATCATAGTGCCAGAGTTGAATGTTTTTATCAAATATACTCATGTTACAGGTTGAAAAGACGAGACTCAGGCAAGTAAACGAAATGAACGCCTTTATTATCATAAAAGAAAAGGTTCGAACAAGTAGACAAAACCAATGTCTTTATTAAAAATGATGGATCAAATAAACTAGGGAGAACAACTTCATCATTCGCAGTATCGCCTTCTTCCTCGACCTATGGTTCTTTACTACTGTTATCCTTTATCTCAATGCAAGAAGCCTGGTGGTTGAGAGTTTGGAGGACAAAAGTTTCGGGTAGGCCGGAGTTGATCATGTAGGTGGGTGGTGGAATGAAGTGGTAATTAGGTAAGGGATTTCTGTATGTGTTAGGTTGTTCTTTTTCTGGATTGGGTATTTTATGGGAGTCAATGAGGTTTTGGACCTCATGCCTAAGGCGAGTACAGTTTTCGGTGTCATGGCCTTTTTCTTGATGGAAGTAACAATACTGGTTTAGGTTGAGGTTCGGTGGCACAGGGTTCGGAAATGGCCTAGGTTCCAAAGGTTTTAGAAGTCCTTGCATTTTCAGCTTTTCAAATACCTTTGACAAAGGTCTACCAAGATTGGAGAATTGCCTGTTCTTGACGGTAGCGACCTCGGCAGTAGCGGGCTTGGTCTCAGAAGGCCCCCCAAAAGTTCTTCTATTATGGCCATAAAACTTTCTATTTTCAGCCTCCTCTTCTTCAATATCCATAACAGTCTCTCTCAACTGTCGAAAATCCGCAATCATGGAGGTCATCCTCCTCAGCTTGCCATAAATTGAGGGCTTAGTACCCTTGATAATCATCTTTATCTGGTCCTTCTCCGAAGGCCGAGTCTGCATTTTCAAAAGCTGGCTCCTCCAGCGGTCTACATACTCCTTGAAACTTTCTTCCGGCTTCTGCTTGGTGTTCTCCAAATCACGGAGTGACAAATCAATCTCCAAGTCTGTAACATACTGTTTCAGGAAGGCGTCTGCTAGTTCCCTCCAATCTTCCTTAACCTTTTTCTCAAGGCTATGATACCACACTATCGGTGCCCCCTCAAGTGACATCCCAAACATTTTATGCACCTGGTGCTGTGACAAGCCCACTGAACTCATAACTGAAACATATTGTCGAAGATGGACCCTCGGGTCCCCATTCCCATTGAACTTGGCCATAGCAGGCATCCTAAACTGAGCTGGCAACTGTTCTTCGAAAGTCATCGCCTCATAATCCAACAACTCTTCATGTTTACCCCTTATTTTGCGGGTAACCGTTTCTACCTGATCCCGAAGCTTCTGAAATTCTGCCTGAGACCCAATCATTCTTTCTGTCGCATATTCTGCCATGTCATCATCAAAAGTGGGAATATCATCCCCCAACCCATTCGGAGGCTCCTCACGCCTCATATTCTCATAATTTCCCCCAACACGGGGCACAGCCATATGAGCCACAACAGTAGTCAAAGCTTGCAACTGTTCAGTAATTTTGGCGAGACCGTTTTCCAACTGATCTATCCGGGATACCTCGTTATCGGATGTACTCATATCTGTTACCGGTCTTTTAGTGAGTCTTCCAGCTTCCCTAACCCAACGGGAATCTATGATGTCCTTTATAGACATAGAGGGTGTTAACAGGATATATGTATGCATGAGATGAATGAGATGCATGCGATACAATGAATATATCAACTCATTAAAATTTTCACACAAATCGGCCTATCATCATTTTAGAAGCTTTTGGGCTAACTGTCATATGAGTGAACTCGTCCCAGTTTAAATGGCCCAACAAGTTCACATCTTATGGCAAGAAGTCCAACCGTATCCAAATGATAATGTTCCTAAACATAAATATATAATGGCCCATTGGCGTTTTAGAAGATTTTGGCCCAATCATCATAAGATACGTTCTTGTCCCAGTTTAAATGGCCCAACAAGCCCATACCTCATGAAAAAAAGTCCAAATGGATTCAAATGAAAATGTTCCCAAACACACGCACAAGTAAATAATTCTTATTAGTTCTACGACTAAGGTTCACATGCGGGTTTACGGGGGTGTGGACAAAGGCTCTCGCTGACGAAAGATTACCCACAACTAGGTCTCCCCACTCAAAGGTTCGAGCAACCAAGTGAGCGCACCTTTTTTATACCTTAAGGTACGAGCCAACGAGCTATGGTGTGTAACTGACTGTCAAATGGATTTCCCGTTGTAGATTCCCCAGATGGAGGTGGAGCGAGGCTCTCTTAAGTACCAAAGCCTCTTAGGCTCTTATCGTTTGGTGTCAGGAATAAACAACGAGTCCTCCAAATTAGTCCATCACAGTAGGCTACGAGTAGATGATTATCTAGGTGCCTTCACAGCTTTTCCTTATAGACACCAAACCATTACCTAGCATTAAAAGTGCATTTGATTAAACCCCTTTCAACCCACTATAGGAACGGTTAACTTAAAGCACAAATCATAATATTCAAGACAATAAATAACGGATAATAAACAAACAAGACAAAATAAATCGAAATATGTGTCATTTGCTCAAGTGGTACGTGGAGTTGTATCCCAAGTACAGACCGCACTACCGTCCATTCGGATTCGGCTACGGAGTTTACGTATGGGTTTCCATTCTATATACCACAAGAGGTGACACATTTTCCATTTATTCAAGGGCCACAACACACATCATTCCACAATACTCATGCAAATAATAAACAATAAAAATACGAATGAAAATAGATGTAAAAAGTGCCATCAGGTCTAACCTTTTACGTCGACTCTCGACTCGCATTACACGGTGATCGGAAGGGCTAAAGCTCCACAACTTTTCTGGTTCACTGGTTTGCGTCTTTCCTCGCTGTTTCCACTGCTCGGGCTGTTATTTTCCAACGTTTCACGATTGTTTTTTACTGCTGTTTTTCAGTCACTATTTTTTGCTGTATAAGGCCACTGTTTTAACGGTAAGAGGACTACTTTTTTAAAGCGGTTTTTTGGCTGCTGTTTATGCGGTTTGGGGCTGCTGTTTATGGAAGGGTTTGTGGGCTTCGGAGTGCAGTTTTTAGGGTGCAGTTTGGGACTGTTTTTTGGCAGTTTTCGATGTTTTTTGAGGGGTATTTCTGGACTCTGTTGTTTTTGTGGTTTTGCTTACGTGTTTACTGGGTTATTTGTTTAAGGTTTCTTGGGAGAGGGTGGGCAGTATGGCGTTGAGTGTTGGATCGTTAGGGACCAGAAGGTGCGTGAACAAAGGCAAAATGACGTGATTAATGTGCTGAGTGAGGGACGTGTGGGAACCGTGAAGGGCTTTAGCGTGAAGGGGAAAATGGCGTGGCCTGTGTGGCGTGAAGGTTGTGATGGCTGTGTCTGTGAGTGGAGTGCTTTGCGTTGATTGTGAAGAGGCAGGGGGCGTGTTGTGGCTTTAAGGGTTTATTATTTTGTTGTTTTGCCGTCCGTTAGCTAGTTTATTTTTTTGTGTTTTTTTGTGAGGATACCGTGAATGAGGGAGGAGGGGAAGTGTTGGAATTTGGTTTCTTTTATAGACAAAGGCTAGGGCTTCTCCTTGTTTGAAAATGAAGGAATCAATTAGTGCTTTACAAGGAAAGTCTAATATTTGATTGAGGGACATGTCTTAGCTAGATTAGGAATATGATATATTTAATTTGTTTTGTATTAGGCATGAGATTTGTTTAGTTAGGAATATAATATACTTGATTGATTTTAATTAGGCATGATTTTATTTGATATTTATTTTAATTTGGTATATGATTTTTAGATTTTATTTAATTCCCCATGTGTTAAATATGCATTTTATTAATTTGGATGTGTTTCAAGTAGGCTTTGGTGGGCTAATTGGGCTTGGGTGTGAGGCTAGCAGCAAAACCAGAAGTACCGACACCATTCGAACGTCGATTCGAACGCTACACGAACGCCCGTAATACCCCCCCCCTGCTTGACATTCAACGTGTTAACGAACACAGCACGAACGAAAGCATTGAACATATGAATTGAATCTTTTGACATACTTATTCTGAATTTCCCCTTCCGACGTCCGTTTCCTGCGACTTCCGTGACTTAAAAGGTAGTGTCTCCAAATGAGACTCATCATAGGGACTTATATGCAAAAAATGCAATGCCTACACAATACAAATAACAAACTTAACTAATTTATTTTCTTTTTCCTTTTTTGACCTTTTTTTATTTTTGTTGATCATGCAGCAAACATTTTTCACAACCACAAAGTGAATTGTGACATTTATTTATTTATTTATTTTTTCTAATAATTAAAATTACATGCAATATACGTGACTTTTTCATCGATTTCGACCTTGAAAACCTTAGAATTAGAAAATCTTATGAACTTCGAAGTTGTAGATCTTTGAGTCTTATTTCATCTGGAACTTGAATAACCTTAATCTGATGCCGGAGTAAAAAAGTATGGCCAATAAATGAAACTTGCCCAAAGTTAGAATTTACGAAATTGTACACTGTCAGAACGCCCCTCCAAGTTTCCGTCCTCCAAAATCCAAATTTCAAGTCCATTTTTTTCTAGTTATTCATCCAAATTATTATTTCACCTACATACAAAATAAAAATCACAATAAAAATATATAAAATATAAATTTATTTATTATTTTACAAACGTGCTAAATTAAGGGGATTAATGAAATTATAAGTATAAAATGATTAATTTCTCTTTTATTAAGTGTACATTTTTTAATGTTCATCATTAAGCTAACTGCCTTTTACTAACAAACACACTTTACAAACTTAACAAACTATTAATCACAATACATTGCTGAGAATAACTACACCATGAACTGCACAACAGCTGCCATGCTTAATGACCAACACCTTTGCTGCTCTACTTAACGACCAACACCACGCTCATGAGCTATTGAGCCTATTATATGATGATACACTAAGATCCCCCATCAACCTCAAGGGATTGAAATGAAATTGAGCTTGCTGTGAAGATAATGGAACGAGGTATAGGGAAGAGCCTTGGTAAAAATATCAATAGTTTGATCTTCACCCAAAATAAAAGAAACTGTTATGGAATTGTCAGCCACCTTGTCGTGAATGAAATGAACATCAAATTCAATGTATTTACTTTTCCCATGATAGACTGGATTACTGGTGAGAGCAATGGAACCTTGGTTATCACACCACATAGTATAAGTGGAGAGATGCTTAAAATTAAGTTCAGTGAGTAAGGACTTAATCCACATAACCTCAACAATAGTAAAAACGAGGGCTTTGTTCTCAGATTTAGTGCTTGATCTGAAAATGATACCTTGCTTCTTAGAAGACCAAGAAATAAGATTGGGACCAAGGAAAGTTGCATAGCCAGCTACATATTTTCTATCATCTCTATCACAGGCCCAGTCAGCATCACTGAAATAGTGGAGATACATACTACCATTGGAGTAAAACTAGTGACCATAAAGAGGTGTGTCATGTAAGTATCTGAGCAACCTCTTACAAGCTTGCCAATGAATATCAGTGGGGCAAGACAAGAACTGAGACAGCTTGTTAATAGAAAAAACTATCTCTGGGCGAGTTAAAGTGACATGTTGAAGAGCTACAACAATGTTTCTATAGGAAGTAATATCAGAAATAAGGGAACCATATGACTTAGTAAGATGATGGCCTGCTGCCATAAAAGTGGCACAAGGACTGGAATGAATCATATCATGTTTGGCCAAATAATCTGCTATATACTTGGACTGAGAGAGTTATAGACCATCTATATTTGTTTGTTCACTTTAATACATAGGAAGTAATGAAGCTCTCCCAAATCATTTAGAGCAAAAGTGTTGTGTAGGGTTGTGATGCTTTGTTGAATCAATGAGGAATTGGAACCAGTGATAATAATATCATCAACATAGACTATAATAAGAATTAAATGGTCATGCTCCTACTTAAAAAACATAGAGAAGTATCAGACTTAGCACTGAGGAAATGCCACTAGTGAGTCAGAATATTTTTGAGTCTATCAAACCAGGCCCTTGGTGCTTGCTTCAGGCCATAAAGAGCCTTGTGTAAACGACATACATGATCAGGCCTTGAAATATCTACAAATCCTTCAGGCTGCTGCATATAAACTTCACCACTCATAATTCTATTGAGAAAGACATTATTCACATCAACTTGTCTGATAAACCACTTATGCAAAACAACAATGCTTAGAGCAATCGGTATAGTTGAAGCCTTAACAACTGGACTGAAAATTTTCGAGTAGTCAAAACCATAGGTTTGATGAAAACCCTTTGCCACCAAACAAGCCTTGTATCATGATATGGATCCATCTGAGTTGTGTTTTATCTTAAACACCCACTTATTCTTAATGATCTTGACATGATAGGAAGGCTTAACCAAAGTTCATGTGTTGTTGGATTGTAGAGCCAAAATTTCATCTTTCATAGCTTGATGACATTCAGGATCTGACAAGGCTACTGAAACCTTAGTTGGCTCAGCATGAGAAGATATGAGTGTTGTTATATAGGTTTTTGGTTTAAAAATTCCCATTTTAGATCTAGTTACCATTGGATGGCTTGGTGGTGGTTGTGAAGGCAAAATGTGAGTAGATATATGGGAATGAATGACTTTAATGTGGTGAAAAAATGATTTGTAGAAGGAGATGAAGATGAAGTGTGGGAATCATGAGGATGAGAAGTTTCAGAGGCCTGAAGATCAGGTGGATCATCTGTGACAGGAGGATCTGAACACTATTGTTGCTGGGGAACTGCTAGAGGAACATGTTGAAGGAGGCAATGTGTTTCTATGTGTATCATATCTTTTTCATTCATCCAGATCTGGTTGTAGCCTGAGTACGCATCCAATAAGCTCATTATTTCATACCATGCAGTGGCGTCTACCAGCTGGTATATTTTTGGCAATAGGTAGTTATCCTTCGGGCAGGTCTTGTTAATGTTGGTATAGTCGATGCAGACTCTCTATTTATCATTATTTTTGGCTACCGCAACCACATTTGATACCCATTCAGGGTATTGGGAAGGTTTTATGCCCCTACCTCTAGGAACATATCCACTTCTTCATTGATGATCATGTTCCTTTCAAGGATGAATCGTTTCTTCTGCTTCTAATTGATTGGTGGAAACTTTGAATCAATATTGAGGCAGTGAATTGCCTCTGCGGGGTCTATCCATGTCATGTCTCTATGCGTCCATGCGAACACATTCTTATTTCTCATGAGCATTTCCACTATCTCATCCTTCTCCCTAGCTGACAATAAGGCTCCTACCAGCACCTTCTTTTCTGACTCTGTTTTATCTAGAATCACCTCTTCTAGAATTCTCAATGGTGGTTTCTGACTATCTGATTCATCCTTAAAGTGTTTCATATAGGTTGGTAGGTAATCTTGTAATTGTAATTTCTCAGGCCCTACTGGTTCTCTCTGGTTTCACTGGACCTCTGTATCTCTTTCTCTGACATCCTATGTACTCCTCCCGAACTGATGTTGTAACATCGGCTATCTTGGGGGGGGATCACCCTTAATATCGATGGTATACAGCTCGTTCAAGGACTGACATCTCATTACTTGGTGCAGGGTTGATACCACACCCTTCACTGCCTGGATCCATTTGCGACCCATAATCATATTTACCGGAGATGTAGCATTGATGATCAGAAATTCGACTTGTATTACCATTTCTACAGTATATACCAACAATATTATTGTCCCTAGGGGTTTCACTCTCGTATTGTTGAATGTTAACATTGGTTTTAGGGTGGGTGAGATGAGGTTTTGATCTACCTCAATCTGTTGGAATATTTCTCAGAAGATGATGTCAGAGCTGCTTCCTCCGTAAACTAGGATGCGAGAGACTATCACATCTGCTATGCGTAGTTTAATTATCATAGGATTTGGATGTGTTGGTTTCAACATATCTATGTCATTTTTTGTGAAGGAAATAAATGTAGAGTAGGTAGATGGTCATGTCATTGATTTGATATAGTTCACTTGAAATCTGAGGGCCCTCATCCGATCCTTTTTTCTGCAAGTCGATACTTCAATATACGCTATTTCCCATACCCTTTTTCGGGCATGTCCATCCTTACAAATGAGACATGTGCCAGCCCTCTAACACCTCCTGAGGTGTTGCCTCATATCCCTGCTAGTTGCTTCTATAGTTTCTGATGTTGCTGGTAGTTGACTTTTTAAGGGTAGAGCTTCGGCTTCCAGCTGTCTCTTTGCTTTCAAATACTCCAACAACTTGTCTTTTTCATAATCGCTTTTAGCTGTCGGTACAGGTTCTTACTGTTAGAGTTGGTACTTGGAGTGCCAACCTTTTATGGTATGACTGCTAGATATTTGTTGGGTGTGGATCGATGCACTCGTTAATCAAGTGTGTACTAAGATAGGATCTGTCGGCCTGTATGTGAACCATATTGGGTTTAGATATCCATATGATTAAGTCACAATTCTTAAGACTTTGGCCAAAGCTGATCACCTAAGGTGGATCGTATATATAAGAAATGATGTTATGATTAGTTGTAAAGAATCGTGGACATGTCGACACGAGATGTGCGCCTCAAAACCTTGACAGTGTAATCTATGTTTCCTAAGCACAACTCAGATAGCATACGATAAATGGATTGATATATATATGGTGATGACCTCGATTTGTATAGTTCAAAAAGGTCGTTCGTGTTCTTCGCAAATTCGGAGGTGGCCGAATTGCCTACATATAAGCTAGGCTTATATGACGAATGTGTCTGGACTTAGAGAGTCCCACAATATGAAGTGTACTCGTTGAACACTTGGGTAACCGATAATTTTTTATAATAAATAATATTTGATATTATAAGTATCAACTAAAATTATTAAGTATTATTGGATAACATTAATTATTTACTTTGACCCAATTGGATTAATCCAAAATCACACAAGGGCTTTGTTGTAATTTCATAAATATCTCTACCATTGGAGGATATTTTGGTAATTATAAATTATAATAATAGGTGTATTTGGCTTGATTTAATTGGATTAAATCAAAGTGGTAGACATTTAACTAATCCATTAATTAAATTTTGTCTTGATTTTATTGGATTAAATCAAAGTGGTAGACAAAGGTGATTAGTCACACCTAATTATACATATTTGGAAAAATTGAATTAAGCCCACATAAAATTGATTAGAACTTTTATTAATTAAAAATTGCATAAGTTTTACTATAAAATGTAAGCTTGAGAATGTTTTAATTAAGGCAAAGTAAGATAAAACAAGTATTAAGTAAAAGAAAGAAATATAGCCTAAGTAAAGTTTTTGTGAGAGAAGCTTTGGAAGTTCTCTATAACAACAAGGAGAAGAAGATGGGATCTTGGAACCAAGGTTGCTATCTTTGAAGTTCTCCACAATATTTGAACAAGGAGAAGAAGATTGGATCTTGGAATAAAGCTTGTTAACTTTGGACGTTCTCCACAACATTTCAACAATGAGAAGAAGATTGGATCTTGGAATCAAGCTTGTTAACTTGGGAAGTTCTCCACAACATTTTAATAAGGAGAAA
>SKCR01041273.1:0-75225 GCA_019454045.1 Zanthoxylum bungeanum
GACTTGGTCCATTTTATAATGATTTGAAGGGATCTCCAAATAGGGAAACAAATCATGTTTATTTTGGAAATATATTATCAAATTATTTTAGGAATAAAATCTTATAAATTTGGTGATGAGGAGATCTCAAATCTTGTTAAATTGGTAAGTATGGGATCCCAAAAATCTCATTAAATTGGAAAGTGTTGATGCTCTCATAACTAAGGAGATTTTATCGTATTTGGAAAGATTATTCATGGGGTTTTTGGGCCACGTGGATTGCATGGGCTTCATTGGCCGGTTGCATGGGCTGCATAGTGGGTCCGAAGATAAGGTTTGAGGCAGAGGCTGACTGAGCGAATATGAGGCTGGCTAGTGAGTTCGAATCCGATGAGGTGATAATTTTGGAGGTTTTCCTCCCTTCCGACATTCATTTTTTGCAACTTCCGTAACTTTTCAGGTAGTACCTCCATACGAGGCTCATCATCGGGCTTATGCAAAAAATACAATGTCTACATTGGGTATGAACCATTTCCTCATGAGACCTCGAAGTTCTTCCCATGTCTGAAGTGGCCTCTCATGATTCCTCATTCGGTTGGTGACAATCTGATCCAACTAAATCATCGCATAATCAGTGAATTCCATGGCTGCTAAATTGATCTTCTTTTCATCAGAATAATGATGACAATTAAAAATCAATTCAATTTTCTTATCCCACTCCAAATACGCTTCAGGATGATTCTTGGCCCGGAAGTTTGGTATCTTGATCTTGATGCTGCTCAAATCACCATCAACATCACTATGTCTACCTTAAACTCTCATGTCATAATCCTCACGTCTATCATCAAATTCACCTCTACCATCAAACCATTTATCCCTCATATCATTCCTTCTATCAAACCTTCTATTAGGCTTCCTATCATACCTAGGCTGAAATCTCTCCTCCATATCATTAAGATCACCAGAATCATCAAACTTATTTTCAGCTTCTTCTTTATCTGATGGTACACGTCGCGCTGTCACATTCAGAGGTGGTGGTATATGTTGAGATGGTGGTATATGCTGAGGTGGGGGTGCTCTAGGAATACTGCCTGTGTGATTACTCTCTACATTCTTTGACAACCTCTCGAAAGCAAAATTCATGTTCTCCATCATATCCATAAACTTCCTCTCTAAAGCATCAAGCTTCTCATCCACTGTCAAACTAGTATCTGCCATCTCAAAGCTTCAATAAATAGATTAGAAGTAACAAATATGTGAACAAAATTATATAACCTCAAAATCTCACACGCTCACGTGTTTACACTCAAATACGTATCACTCCACTCCACTCATGTTTGCACTCATATAGTGTGAATATGACTTATCAAAAAGCTCACAATAATGTGTAATCTTAAAGCTAGCATAAACAACAAGAAACCAATATAGGGCAAACAGAGTAATGTCAGTAAGAATTAACAACTACGTAGACTCAATTCAAAGAAAACCTAAAGCTAGAATACTTGGAATAAGAAAATAAAAAAGTAGAATAACAAACAAACAAGTATGTAAACAATTACTGATGTATGCAAATTCGGATGAAAATTTGGTACCACAATAGAAATTTTGTTGAATTACCATCCACGTACACCCAAATGATAATATGGAACTAACCAAATTCAATCATTTTTTTTTGCTCTTCAGATCACTTGAGCTCCCAAAAAAATTCTAAGTGTTGACCGGTTTGGAGTCCGTTATGGGACTGGTATGGTTTCTTGCCAATTCCAGTAGCTATACTTTACTCACAAGTTAACTGGTATGGAGACTAGTATATGACCGGTATGAAACTAGACCGATTTCAGTAGCTATGTTATCTCCAAGTAGACCGATATGGACACCGGTATGTAGGCCGGTATAATACTAGCCCAGTTCCAGTAGCTATGTAATGCCCAGTTAGACCGGTATGAAGGTAGGTATGGGACTGGTATGCCGGTCGTCGACAGATCAGAAATGTAAAAACATTTAGGAATCACAAAAACTAAGAATAGAGATGAACAAGTATCTTGATGACCAACAAACACAATAAAGACTAAATTAAAAACACAAAGTAAAGATAGAAAAATCAGACCTTCGAACCCTCAGCTCTGATGCCAAAAGATGCGGAACTCACTTGGATGTTTAAGGCCAAGCAAACCTCTCGTAACAGATAGAACCCCAAGCACCGCGAATTTGATTTTGTAGGAAGAAAACCCTTCTAAGGCCACAAAGAATACCCACAAAGAACTTTTCTTAAAGAACCCTTAATATTATTCCTTGTAGTGTTCTGCTAGCACGGAGACACCACTAAGGTTGACACGCCTTAGATAAGTCGATTGTATGAAATAAGGGGAATCCCTCCCTTAAGCAATTTTGGCCAAAGCCAAGCTTTCAAAATGAAGCTAAATTTTCGAAAATGGTTTATTACCATTCCATTAAGAAGATAAAAGTTTATATAGTACAAAGAGACAAACTCTAATAGACATAAAATGACCAAAACATCCTTAATAGCTAACTAATGGCTATTTAAAGGCTATGCCCTTATTAGTCACTTAACAACCTAGACAATTTTCCATAAAGTCTAAAGTAATAAAACATAATCAAAAACTTTGCCATAAAAGTCAAAAAAGGAAAAATCACAAAATCACAAAAATCCAACAAAGGTGGCAAGTTTCTCAAAGCCATAATTGAATTGTCTCCTTCACTAAAATCCTCCAATTTTCGTGGGCTTCATGTTACAATGCCCAAATGTTGTGTCTCAAACCCATTAATTCTTGTGTCACTCGAATACTTGGTGTCGGGCTTGAATCGGCTTTATCCGTCAAAATATACTTGACTTCAGGATTGTTAGTGCGTTAATCTAGTATAACTTGGGTCAAGTAGAATATCTTTGGACCCACTCCATAGAAGCCCACATGTGATGCTAATATACCCTGGAGTTGTCTATCACACTCGACCATTACATTTTTTGCTAGCCCCACCATTGCGTCTCTGATCTTCTTAGCTCTTTGGCGTGTGATTGGTCCGATTGGCACTTGCAAAGGCTCTACCATATTATTGGTCGTGACATTTAATGTTCCCTGAGTGGCTGGATTCATGTAAGGAAGACGATGGAGGGAAGAAAAATTTTGAAGAACTTGGAACACTTGCAGATGAGAAACATGAGGAAACACCCAAATTAGAATTAAAGATTTTGCCTAAAGGATTGAAATATGCATTTCTTGGAAACAAATAGACTTACTCTGTGGTAATTTCTTCCTCCCTCACACGTGATGAAGAAGGTGAGTTGTCAAAAGTGTTGAGAGAAAATAATCTGGCAATTGGATGGACTTTAAAAGATATAAAAGGCATTAATCCTTTGATATGCACACATAGAATACATTTAGAAGAAAATTCCATGGAATATCGCTAACCCCAAAGAAGATTAAATCCCCAATGAAAGAAGTGGTAAAAACAGAAGTCCTTAAACTTCTTGATGTAGACATTATCTATCTTATCTCCGATAGCAAGTGAGTAGGTCCTACACAAGTTATGCCTAAAAATGTACAATAACTGTCATAAAAATAATAAAGGAGAATCAATTCCAACTCGAATCTCATCTAGTTGGCCTATGTACATTGATTGTAGAAAACTAAATGACGACACTAGAAAAGATAATTTTCCTTTACCATTTCTTGACCAAATTTTTGAAAGAGTAGCAAAACATTCCTACTACTACTTTCTTGATGGTTACTCAGGTTATTATCAAACTCACATTGCTTTAGAAGACCGGAAAATGATCACATTCACATGTCCTTTTTGAATATTTACATTTAGGAAAATGTCATTTGGACTTTGTAATACACCATCAAAATTCCAATGATGCAAGTTAAGCATATTCAATGACATAGTTGAGCATTGTTTAGAGGTTTTATGGATGATATAACTATTTTTTGGAACTCATTTGATAATTAGTTGAATAAATTTGAAAATATTTTGAAAAGATGTAAAGAAGAATGACTTGTAATAAAAAATGAAAAATATCATTTCATGACTAATTTAGGAATTATTTGTGGTCACGTTGTGTCATCTAAAGGTATCGAGGTTGACAGTGTAAAATTGAGGTGATCTATAAATTACCACCACCAAAACTAGTCAAGGTAATCTGTTCCTTTTTAGGACATTTAGGATTTTTATAGGAGGCTTATTAAAAATTTTAGTATCATATCAATACCATTGTGTAACCTCCTATTAAAAGATGCAAAATTTGAATGGACAAAAGATTGTCAAAAACCATTCGAAAAGATTATTAGTCTTTTAACTCATGTTCATATCATGTAATCTTTGTTGGACAGTTATGACCCATAGCGTCACTATTTGTACAGATCATGGTGTTGTTGTATAAATTAACTATGTGACAAAGGAAATTGCTCTTTTATCATTTGTGATTAGATCACCAAGATGTATACATGATGAAAGGTCTATATGATTAGTTCCTGGATTGATATGATATGAGACAGTATCAATCCACGAAGGTTTAATCATTAAATATCCCTAGTCGTAGTATTATCGAGATTGGACATCGATAATGCGAAATAGACTAGTATTACACTTGTGCGCGTTGTGAAGGCATAACGGCATAGTTCTCATATATTTGGGTATAGGATACTCATGCAAGTGTAGTAGGAGGTTGTGTTTTACCGATGGTACGGAAAACAGCTTCGCTCTGGATAGACCCCTCAAAATTCCATTGGTAGTATGACTATGTGTCTATGGAAGTCCGAATCAGGGTAGGTATATTTGGTCTTAACCTGAGACTTGCACCGCTAATACTTGCGTCAATCAATATACTTTGGTTTTGGTCTCCAAGGGCTTTAACAGGTTCTGTGTACGCCTTTTCTGGGTATATTGAGAATCGTAGTGTATTGGATGTGATGTCGAGATGGAAGTATCACTCCAGTCATAGTGGAGATGATGATCACGTAGGATACGGAACTGGTTCTCTTATGTACTGCAGTCATCGGGATAAAATGACTAGGTCATGTTTATCCGATTATAGAGACTAGTTACCAGATATCTGATATGTGCTTCGTACGGGGTAGACACATTTCCAGCCCCAGGCCTTGCACGTGACATCCGATATTGGATCGTAATACACAATACTACGTATACTACGCCTGATATAGATCACTTATTCCTGTAAGGATATTTCTGGAGAATTGGGTAGGCATGATGCTTTGCTAGAAGCCGACCATGTCTTGAAAATCGGTAAAAATGTAGTACTAGGTACTTACGTGTTCGGATAGTCCGACGACCGGATTTACTGCCAACATATCCGGGGATCTCATGGGTCGCTTCCCGAAGATTCACCGATGACGTATGGCTTGCACTTTATTAATCTGGGATTAATTAGATGAGAGAGAAAATTAATCTGGGATTAATTGCGGAGATATTTTATCTGGGATAAAATTTTAATTAAAGAGAGAGAACGATTAATTTGGAATTAATCGATAAATTAATATATTCGATATATTAAACGAAATTGGATTTCAACGCGGAATTGAAATTAGATTTTAATTCAGGCGAACGAGTTAATTTAGAATTAATTCGTTAGCGACGTGAATAGTGATTTTGCTAGGCATAATTATTTAATTACGTCGCAACGGAAAATTCATGGATTTGGAATTAGCGAACCCGAGCCCGAGAGTGTTTGCGGGCGCACTCGCATGGCGAATTTAAGTGCGGCCCACAAGTCATATCAAGCGTCAAATCACTAGTCAATCGATTGATGTGATGTCTAGTCACTTTGAGTGATTTGACAACTTGTCATGAGTGATGTGAATAGTGATGGAAGTGGTTGGCTTTAATGCCTTGACTTTTTGGATTTGGAAATTGGTTTTTTGTATTTTGTTTTTTGGAAAATAAAAAACAAATATATAACACAATTTCTTTTCTCTCTCTCTAACCATCATTCACGGTTTGGGAACCATTTCCCTCATTCTCTCCCATTCGGCTTTTGAAGCCATTCTTCTTCTTATTTTCTTGCTTGGCCGAGTAAAAGGAGAAGCCAAAGAGAAAATTGTGACAATCTTCTTGTGCTAGCACACTTAAGGGTCATCTTAACGTGATAGGGAACCGCACTTGTGAGCTTGGAAACACCATTAACATAGCTTGGAGCTTGGAGCATCATTGGAGCACACTTGGAGGTGATGACCGGATTTTGGAGCCCAAAAATCTGCTACTGCCGAAAGCTCAATGAGCCAAGAAAAGATTTTTGTTGTCCCTCGCGTCGCAAAAGCCGATCGATGTAAGTATTCTGCAACTTCATCGAGTATTCACATGTATGTTTCATTGCTTAAAATGATCCCGGTTAGACCGTAGAAACCCAACAATCTTCTTATTGGTCTTTTCCTTTTATGCTAATGTGTGATGTGAGTGACTATGCAGTTGGCGCAGTAATAGGACAAACAAATGAATGTAAGCCATATGTAATTTATTACGCAAGTAGAACTTTAAAAAGTGCACAAATGAATTACACTACCACAGAAAAAAAATCTATTTACTATAATATTTGCATTGGATAAATTTCGATCATATTTCATTGGTTCATCAACCGTTATTTATTCTGATCATGTTGTTGTTAGATATTTGATATTTAAACATGATGGAAAGCCAAGGTTACTACGGTGGTTTTTGTTGCTCCAAGAATTCAATCTCACAATCAATGATAAGAAAGAAGCAGATAATGTAGTTGCAGATCATTTATCAAGACTCATGAATGAGTCATCAATTAACACAACTCCTATCAATGACTTTTTCCCTGATGATTTTTTATTTTCTGTAAATATAATGTCTTGATATGCTAATATTGTCAATTTTCTTGCAATAAGAAAAATACACTCAGACTGGAGCCATTAAGATAAGAAGAAATTTTTGACTTAAGTCAAAAGATTATATTGGGACTATCCATATATGTTCAAGTATTACACTGATCAGATTTAACGACGATGCATACCGAATAATGAGAAAAGTAGTGTTATTTAGTTTTGTCATTTAGAAGCATGTGGATGTCATTTCTCATCTAAAAAGCCGCTGTAAAAATCTTACAGTGTGGATTTTATTGGCCCACCTTATTTAAAGATACACATGCTTTCTTCAATACTTGTCAAAATTATCAAAAATTGGGATCCATTTCTAAAAGAAACATGATACCTTTAAATCTCATCATTGCCATCGAAATCTTTGATTGTTGGGGAATCGATTTCATGGGTCCATTTCCACTGTCATTTGGCTTTTTATATATTTTAGTTGCAGTCGATTACGTCTCAAAATGGGTTGAGGCGATTCCTTGTCGAAATAATGATCATAAAATTGTGATTAAATTTTTAAAGGAAAACATTTTAAGTCGATTTGGAATATCTTGGGCCAAATACTTTTGTGGCAAGTCTTTTAAGTCTTTAATGAAAAAGTATGGAATTATACATAAAGTTTCTACCTCCTATCACGCTCAGACAAATGGTCAAGTTGAACTAGCAAATAGAGAAATCAAACAAATTTGGAAAAAAAACGGTTAACCCAAATCGCAAAGATTGGCCTCTTCGACTGACTGATGCACTTCGAACACACTGAACAGCTTTCAAAATGTCTCCATATCATCTAGTTTATGGAAAATATTATCTTGTAGAACTTAAGAATAAGACATATTGGGCTATTAAAGTAGTTGATTCAAACCTTGAAAATGTCAGTCATGAACGTAAACTACAATTAAATGAACTTGAAGAGTTAATGAATGATTAATATGAGAATGCGAAAATTCTTAAAGGTAAAATTAAGGCTTTTCATGATAGTCGAATTTCAAAAAAAATATTTGAAATTGGTCAAAAGTTTTGCTCTATAATTCTCGTCTTCATATATTTATTGAAAAATTGAAATCCAAATGGAATGACCCATTTATTGTGAAGCACGTTTACCCATATGAAGCAATAGACATTGAGACCTCTAGGGATGGTGGCAGATTCAAAGTAAATGGACAACGTTTGAAATCATTTTTGGAGTGTTCAAATTTTCAAGAATCTATTTTCCTTTCAAACGCAGTGTACTGTAATCGATGTATTATAAGCTATTAATTTATTTTATTTTCTTTTATTTTTGTATAATTTCCATTTTTCTCTCGTGTTTTGTAGTATTTTTCTTTTTGTCAGAGTATTGCACCCCGGTTAAAAAGAGGATAACGATACTCTGTGACTCTAAGTCGGTTATTTCAGTTTCATAAAATTACTGATACCTACAATCATGGCATGAAATAAACTCTTGCAAAACTCCACAATCATTTTCCTTCTCTCCCCCAAAATGCTATAATGAAAATTTACAAAGCACGCACTGCAAACAATGAGGCTTCTTATGATCAATGATATTCCTAGTGATATCCGTTGGGTAATTGAAGCAAGGGTTGGCTTGTCAGGATTTATAAGTACACCTCGTCATTCTCTCTTCGACACATCCAAATAAGAGAGAATGCAAAAATGGAGAAAATTTTAATATAGCGGGTCACTAATATATGTGTATTTTATTGATGTAGTTATGGAAATAACCATAATTTGTTGAGGCCTCAAAATAATTGGGTAGAGTTATGGCAAAAAGAAACATGCACTTAGTATATAGCAGTGGAAATCTTGGATTGATGGGATGTGTTTCAAAGGCGTGCAAGAAGAAGGTAGTCAAGTTTTAGGAATCATCCCCATAACTTTGGCAGATGGTAACCTCATCGAAAAATCAAATAGAGAATAATACATTGTCTCAGGTATGTCTGAAAGACTTACTGAAATGATTAATCATGTTGATGCTTTTATTTCTTTCCCAAGTGCGCTGGGCACGTTGGAAGAAATATTCACAGTTGCTTCATGGGCAAATTTGAACATTCACCGAAAACCCATTGAACTACTTAATGTAGATCATTTTTTCAATTTTCTTTTAGTATTTCTTGAGGATGCTAAAAACTCGGGTTCATTTCAAAATCGAAAAAATATATTATTCTTACTTCAAGAAAACAGATGAATTAATCGACCAACTGTTAACTTATGAACCAAAAATCAACCCAATTCTTTCCAATTTGGACTGGTCAAATAACGATTGTGGCAAGAAGCGTTGAATTTAATCTGTAACTTTTTTCAGTTAAATAGTAGTGTTGTTGATTCAATTGCCTTTTCCACACTAACCAGATGATGTCTTTTAAACTTTATTTCTTCTTATTCAGACATTAGGGACAATGTCTCAATTTTGTTGGGGGAAGTGGATACTTGACTAGATAGTTTTCATTTTTGTGTGTTTTTTTAAAAATATTTTTATTTTTGTGTTGTTGTTTTTTGTAAAAAAACAAATTATGTTGTTTTTGTTTTGTTGTTGTTTTGTGTGTAAAAAATTTATTTTTATGTTTTTATTCAAAAAAATACTACACATAAACCAATAATAAATTTTTGACTAACCAAGTGGAATCGTTGCTCAGAGATGGCAGTGTAAGGAATTTTCGCTAATGAGATGCATCTCAATGTGTTTCGTAACAAGTTATTTTTGTTTCTTTCTTTTTGAATCATTCAAATTTGTAAATTCTCTATATTATAGATTAAGTTTGATTTTCATATGCTCATTTGATAGGTATTATCAACATACACGGTAACATATGATCGTAGGTTGTAAATGAAAATTTTGTAATATTCAGTTTTCTAGTTTGTTGGAGGTGGCACCTAAGACAGTACAATTTTTGTTCTTTAATTCAAAAAAACTAACCGAGCTTTTACTTAATAATCGGAAGTCTTGCATCAGCAAGTAGTGATTGTTCGCGTAAAACAATAAGACATGAGTTAGTTTGAAAAAAATTATAATAATAATAATAATAATAATAATAATAATAATAATAATAATCAAGTTTTTATTTGGTAATCGAACATTTTACCTCCGCAAAAAGCGATTGTTCGCATAAAATGGTAGAGCATGAGTTAGTTTTAAAAAAATGTGAATAAGTTTGATTTCGTAGCCTCTCTAACTCGAGCAATTAAGTTTGTAGGGGTGTTTTAACACTTAGTGCCTTAAGGCCAACTGGTCTGGGACTCACTAGCCCAAAACTCATTACATGGGTTAAGGAGAAAGCTTAAGGAAATCAGATTTTTTTTAACATCTAAGATACGAGCAATTAAGTCTGTACATGTGGCTTAACACCTAGTACCCTAAAGTCAACCGATTTGGGAGTTACTGACCCAAAGCTCGTTACAAGGATTGAAGATGTATTATTAAAAAAATTTATTTTTTGTATATAAATAAACTGTCATTGTCAAAAAAATATATGAATTCTGATATAACTTTAGGACAAAAATATTACTATTTTTCAACAAGACATATGAATATTGTGGGCACAATAAATTGATTGATACTTTATCTTTTGTGTGTATGGAAAAGGGTAAATAGTACATGAGGGTTTGCTTATTTGATAATTTGGAAAGAAAAAAATAATTATTAACTTGGATAAGAATATTTCGTTTAAGTTTTCTCTTAAATTATTAAGGACTGGTAATAAGCTGATGGGGGTGTGATGAACACTAAAAATGTACCTTTAATAAAGAGAAATTAATCATCTTACACTAATAGTTTCATTAATACCCTCAATTTAGCACATTTGTGAAATAATAATTAAATTTATATTTATATATTTTTATTCTGATTTTTATTTATTGTGTAGAAAAAATACTTCTTTTGAAGTGAAAAATAGATATGAAATCTGAATTTCAGAACCCAAAAAATCCAAAAGAGCATGACAGCTAGATTCAAATTAGACTTGAAAAATATTCACCGTGTTTAGATTGACCACACATAATAATAAAATGAGCTTATAATATATTTAACCACACATGTATTTTTTTTTTATTATTGTTATATATATTTATAATATATATATATATTGGAGGTCGCACCAAGATTTTATATATATAATATTATATATATTATTTTGTGGGTCTCGTGATTTTATTTATTTATTTATATATATATATATTAAATAATAATTAAAAAAACGAAAAAGCCACCCACCATATTGTTTTTTCAAAAAAATAATTTCACGAATACTAATACACATGGATGATTTTATGATGTTTAATACATCTCGCATTTCAAAGATAATTACTAGATCACACAATTCAGCACCTTAAAAAAAACCGCACCATTACATCACAGGAGAAATTGGTCTCTGTCTGTATTATGCAAATAAAATAAGAACAAATTAGATCCATAATTGCATACGTCATTCCGTTTAAATAACAATTTCGTTAATAATTTTTCACGTTGTGCATGTTACACACGAAGGCTAACAAACTTTTGACTTTGAAAATTTGAATAGCAATGGGCAGCAGACGCATTAAACTTTAACAACTAATTCACCTACTATCTTTGTCAGTGCGCGAGCGCGAGCGCTCTCTCTCTCTCTCTCTCTATATATATATATATATATCTTCATTTTTCTGATCTGATTCGATAGCAAGATCTCAACTAAATAAGCTAGGGCATCCTGTCACGGCCAGTCAGATTCTTCAGTCCTATAAACAATAAAATTCCACCGTGAAGACTAAACATAGAGAAAACTTGAAGTCCCCGAAATATTGAAGGGTTATTTAGAGAGTTTCGGAAGGTTCGGGAAAGTTCAAGAATAGTCCATAATAATCTAGAAGGTTCTAGAAGTGTATGGAAGGTTCTAAAAACCTATGGAAGATTAGAGAAGTCTACGAACCTCCTAGATATTCAAGGGTACAAAATATATAGATCATATTCTAAAATGTTCTAAGTAGAGGCAAATTGTGTATATAAATATTTAACTATTTTGGTGGAAGATTTTAGGAGAATAAATCTCCACCACAGGAAGTTGCCTATAAATATAGGTGAAAGGCATCATTTGGAGCAAGCCTAAAAAGTTAGAAATCAAACATTCCAAGCCTCCTCTTGTAAACTAAGCTTAAGTAATAAAAGTAAACTTTCTTTAGAGTATTCTCTAGCAATCTTTCTCATTCGTTCTCTACTTCCGCTAGCGTAAAGGCTTACTTTGCACGTTGAAAGGGTATAGTGACTAAGTGCCGCACGGATTGACGTGTGGAAATTATTACCCCATGACAGTCGTTTATCAGAGCTTTGGTTAATAGTTCGTGGAAATATAAAGCTTGTAGATGGAGAAGATGGCTAGAGACTCGGATATCACCACTATGGGAGGAGAAGAAAGGGAGCATATCCCACCACTAGGCAAAGACAAGTAGGATCGCTCAAGGGATGTCATGACCACCTTCGAGGCTATACCAAGGTAGAGCTCGCCGTAGCTAATGGAGAGACCAATTTAAAGACCATAGTCAACGCATCAAGGAGCTCGAGGAGGGATGAGAAGAGCTCCAAGAGGGGATGCAAGGTGCCGTCAATGAGGTAGTAGAAGGGTGGAGGAAGGAAGTTGAAACCTTGCAAGACAAGATCAACATCGAACTTGTCGCCATGAGGGAGGAGCTCAAAGAGGTTAGGAGAGACTTTTCCTTGTGCAAAGCCGCCATCACATAAGGTATGGTTATTACTCAACCCTCTCCTAAAGTTGATATTTTTATACCTAGAAGTTATGCATGCTCAAGGAATGCCATAGAACTCAATAATTTCTTACGGAGCTTAGAACAATACTTTGAGGCAATGGGCATTGTAGACGATGAATGCAAAATAAAGACGACCCCCTATTTTTAATAGATGCGGCTATGCTATGGTGGAGGAGAAGACACGTTGACATTAAATGATGTACATGCATCATGACTTCTTGGGTAGACTTTACACAGGAGCTTAAAAAATAATTATATTCTAAGAATTCTAATCATTAGGCACGTGCAAAGCTCCTCCGTCTCTCTCACAAAGGATCCATCCTAGAATATGTAAAAGAGTTCTTGATACTAATCCTAGAAATCTAGGATATGTCCGATAAAGAGTCCCTTTTTGTCTTAATTGTGTAAGAAACGATTTCCCGCGCGGCGGAAGCGTGTTATGTACCAGGATCGATCTTGAAAATTTTTCTACCTTTTCCTTTTCTTAGCCAAAACTGTCCAGCCTCTTTGGACTTATTTTGCTTCTGATTTTACTAATTTTTCCAGTCTTGAACGGTCCTCAAACAGCCCCATAATAGCGGCCCAAAAATGGACTTTTTTGCACACGTTATGCGCGCACAACGCACGCAAAAACAACCCATGTTTTGCATGAATGAGGGCAGCAATTCAGGTCCAATGTTTTTCACCCAACCCCCCCCCCCCCCCCCCACAACGTCCACACAAACACCCATTTGCATTTCTAAATTTTCTGGGATAAAATACAACGCAAACCGAGCCCCAAATCAAGTTGCAGGTGGCGACCGTGAGCAGATTTTTTTGCTCACTGTCGTGAGAATATAAGAAATAAAGACAAAGGTTCGTTTTGATTTCTAATGAGTCTTCCGTGCTATTACTCGCTACCAACAAAACGAAGTGTGGTTTTCAATCACCACTTAGATGCCTAAATAATTTTAGAGAAAATAAAATTTGTCACACTCAAACTTTTTTCTTTTGTTTTTCTTCTTTTTCTTTCAACTCTTGAGAGAAAAATAAGAATAAGGGTGGCTAGGGTTTGGAGAAATTAGATTAGGGAAAATAAGAAAACATTTTTCCTATTTATATCTAGGATTTAGATTTTCCAAAAAATAAACAAAACCATTCCCATCCCCTTCCTCATTTTCGGCCATAGGCTTATTGGTGGCAAAAAATTAATTTAATTTTAATGTCTTAATTAAGACACAAATTTGTTGCCAAAAGAAAGTTATGTAACTTCCATTCCAAACCAAGAGTTTCCAAAATACATTTTAAGAAAATCATTAATTCAAATATTTATTAAATTTACAATATAATTTAATAAAATTATTTATAATAAATAATTATCATATAATCATTTATTATGAAACCATATATTAAAATTAATATATAGTTTCAAGTGTGACAAAAAATATTATTAATCATATTAATAATAAGATATATATATATATATATATATTAGTATATAATTGGACTATCCAATTATATTTAATTGGTACAGTATATCGAGCTAGCAGGGGGACCAAATGGACCTACAGTTCCGAGCTCCAATATTCCCGTAATATTAATTAAACTCTTTAATTAAATATTTCGAATTATTAACTTCAAGTTATTCCACTAAAAATTTGAAGATGCACTCTCGTTGTCGTAAATAAATAATATAAGCTGAACTACGTCAATATCCATCGATATAGTCATTACATACGAATTAACCATTCACGAGTATCTCATAATTAAAGCGAATCATAATGTTTGTTATACCCCTCTAATTATTTTTACCTTAAGTAACATTGATTCTTTAATGAATGATTTATTCATAACCATTATGAATATTAATCTTTCTATTCATAATAGAAAGACTTGAGCGCTCTAATTGTTCAAGTATCAAATCAACCCTTAAGAAAGATATTTTTCTACTTCTCGCAAAAAGGAGTGAACTCCATATTTATGTAAAACGTCTTCAGTTACACACCAAACCATATCTCCAAAGTATGTAGCTATTGGTCGGGATTTCTACACCAACCTCACATTTGTAAATCAAATAACATAGTATGCCAGGAGTTTGTAGTACACTCAGGATTCAAATCAATCCATATATGACCATATAGTAGATTGAAAATAAATTTATTTATTTAACGGATATTATAAGAAATTTATTTTTATCTGGGTCTAGTCCTATATAATCACATCATATAAGATGCCTACATTCTCATGTCACCACATGGTCGATCTCGGATCAATGTCGCCATACATTTATAGAATGGACCGTGGCTATAGATAAACCATAGACAAAGTACCCACTTTGTTTACTATCTATGGACTATTTTAGATTACTAACTTCAGACTTAAATCCTCTTATGTATGACACTCATACACTAAGTCTGAATGTACATAAATAATCAAGGGTAAACAAGATAATTTATAATAGACAATTTAAAGCAAAATAATTTGATAAACGAACAATACATCTTTTATTTCATAATAAATAATTTTGTTTACATTACATGAATCTCTAGGGAATATATTCTAACACATTGATGGGCTCTAAAAGTGGGCAAAGATGGAGGTATAACGACGAGGACCAACCGACATTGCCACTGCAATTTTTATTACCAAATCAGTATTTGAATTCAAAAGAATAAGCCCCCAAAGCTGAAAAGACAAAAGAGTAACAAGGGAAAAGGTATGGGAGATCATGTTAGGCCATCAAAGTTTTGGACAGTTATGACCCATAGCGTCACTATTTGTACAGATCATGGTGTTGTTGTACAAATTAACTATGTGACAAAGGAAATTGCTCTCTTATCATTTGTAATTAGATTACCAAGATGTATAAATGATAGGAGGTCCTTATGATTAGTTCCTGGATTGAGATGATATGAGACAGTATCAATCCACGAAGGTTTAATCATTAAATATCCCTAGTCAGAGTATTATAGAGATTGGACATCGATAATGCGAAAAAGACTAGTATTACACTTGTGCGCGTTGTGAGAGCATAACGACATAGTTCTCATATATTTGGGTGTAAAAAAACTCATACAAGTGTAGTAGGAGGTTGTGTTTTATCGATGGTACGGAAAACAGCTTCGCTCTGGATAGACCCCTCGGAATTCCATTGGTAGTATGACTAGGTGTCTATGGAAGTCCGAATCAGGGTAGGTGTATTTGGTCTTAACCTGAGACTTGCACCGCTAATACTTGCGACAATCAATGTACTTTGGTTTTGGCCATCCAGGGCTTTAACCGGTTCTGTGTACGCCTCTTCTGGGTATATTGAGAACCGTAGTGTATTGGGTGTGATGTCGAGATGGAAGTATCACTCCAGTCATAGTGGAGATGATGATCACGTAGGATACGGAACTCGTTCTCTTATATGCTGCAGCTATCGGGATATTATGACTAGGTCATGTTATCCGATTATAAAGACTAGTTTCCAAAGATCCGATATGTGCTTCGTACGAGGCAGACACAATTCCAGCCCCAGGCCTAGCACGTGACATCTGATACTGGATCGAAATAAGCAATACTACGTATACTACGCCTGATATAGATCACATATTCCTGTAAGGATATTTCTGGAGAATTGGGTAGGCATGGCGTTTTGCTAGAAGCCAACCTTCTCTTGTAAATCGGTATAAACGTAGTACTAGGTACTTACGTGTTCGGATAGTCCGACGACCGGATTTACTGCCAACATATCCAGGGATCTCATGGGTCGCTTCCCGAAGATTCACCGATGACGTATGACTCGCACTTTATTAATCTGGGATTAATTAGATGAGAGAGAAAATTAATATGGGATTAATTACGGAGATATTTTATCTGGGATAAAATATCATTTAAGAGAGAGAACGATAATTTAGAATTAATCGATAAAATAATATATTCGATATATATACGAAATTGGATTTCGACGCGGATTAAATTAGATTTTAATTCGGGCGAACGAGTTAATTTAGAATTAATTCGTTAGTGACGTGAATAGTAATTTTGCTAGGCAAAGTTATTTAATTAAATTAGATTTAATTTCGTCGCAACGGAAAATTCGTTAATTCGGAATTAGCGAACCCGAGCCCGGAAGTGTTTGCGAGCGCACTCGCATTTCGAATTCAAGTGCGGCCCGCAAGTCACATCAAGCGTCAAATCACTAGTCGCATCAAGCGTCAAATCACTTGTCACTTTGAGTGATGTGATGTCTAGTCTTGTGTGATGTGAATAGTAGATGGGAGTTGTTCGAAAAGCTTTTGAAAGCTTGAAAGACATTTACCATTTTTTTAATATTTGGTATTTGACTTTTTGGTTTTGTGTATTAGATATACAAAAACAAAACAATTCATTTTCTCTCTCCTTCAATGGAATTCGGCCATGGTGGCCTTCTTTCTCTTCTTCATCTATTCGGCTTAGGGCCAATTTCTTCTTCTTCAATTTTTTGGCACAAAGCCGAGAACAAAGAAAAGTAAGATGATGATTTTGTTGCAAAATCAAGAGTGCTAGCACATTCATTAGAGTTCATCCTAAGGTGATAGGGAAACCACTTGTGAGTTTGGAATCACCATTTGAGAAGCTTGGAGCTTGGAGCACCAATGGAGGACATGACCGAAATTTTGGAGGCCAAAATTACCGCACTGCCGTGAGCTTCCAAGGAGGGCAGAAAAAGTTTTGTTCTTCGACGCATCACCTCAACCGATCGATGTAAGTATTCCGAAACTTCTTCGAGTATTCACATGTTAATCTCATTGCTTTAATCGATCCTTGGGACCGTGGAAACCCAACACAAGGGAGAGAAGTCATTCGTCTTTTCAATTCCACTCCAAGAGCAATACAGGAAAAGTGCATAAAGAGAAAAAACATGGAGATAAGCTAAAACTCTCATGCTTCTTATGCGATGGGCCGCACTTTGCTCAAGATTGTCCAAAAATGTATAAGCTCTATGCTCTCATTCGAGAGGATAAACTACCATGACGAGAGGAGATAAAGATGAGAGCACTACAATTGCTCAATGCCAAAGTGGAAGGTCCAAATGAAGGCAATAGAGGCAAAATATATGTCCAAGCCAAGGTAAATGGTCTTGACTCTCGTGCCTTCTAGATACTGGAGTTTCCCATAATTTCATTGAAATTAGAGAGGCCAAGAGGATTGGTCTCAAATTTGAGAAGGAGACGGGTTAGATCAAAGCAGCCAACTCGGAACCAAAGCGTATCTATGGAGTAGCACGGGGAGTAAGGCTCCACATTGGAGATTGGACAGGTTTATAGGACTTCTCAACGATACCTATAGATGACTACCCCACGGTCTTGGGGTAGCTTTTTTGTATCTATATCTCTTACGCGAACACCATGTGTCTAATTATGGGCGAATGGAACCCTAAATTATATTGTTTGTCCAGGATAAAACTACCAATAGCAAGATACTCTTCGCCATGCAACTCTCTAAAGCAGTGAAAAAACAAGAGTTGACTTATCTTGTGTAGAGTTTCAATCAAGTCCCAAGGATCACAAACATGCATAAAAACGAGTTGAATACACAAAGGAGTAAGGCGGAATACATACTCACATTGATGGGTTTGATGCTAGGAAGAACAAGACCAAAAACGCACTGCATGTTTCTGCTCGGCAGTGAGCTGCGCACAGGTGGACTGCTCGGCGTTGGTGGTGGTGGTCTCCTCCATGTTCGGCCATTGATGACCTCCATTGAAGCTCCAAGCTTCAAGCTTCCAAAAGGAATTCCAAGCTCACAAATTCGTTTCCCTATCACCTATGTATACCCAAGGTGTGCTAGCACTCATATTTGGTAACAAAACACTCTCACTTGCTTCTCTTTCAATTCGGCAGTGACCAAAATGAGAAGAAGAAGAAAAAAATCTAAGCGGAAAGCCGTGAATGAGAGGGAGAGGAAGAGATGCGTGAGTGGTGAGAGAGAGAGAGAAAATGATTTTTGGTTTATATATTTATTTTATTTTCCAAAAACAAAAACAAATATATATAAATCATTTCATTATATATATATCAAAAGTCAAAAAGTAAAAGTTTATTAATGCTTTTCCAACAAACCATATTACTTCTACTTTTACTTTAAGTCACATCACATCACTTTAATAAAGTGACATGTTGTCAAGTCACATCACTCAAAGTGACAATTGATTTGACGCATGATGTGACTAACGATTTGACGCTTGATGCGACTGCGTGCCGCGCTCGAATTCAAAATGCGAATGCGCTCGCAATCACTCTCGGGCTCGGGTTCGCTAATTCCAAATTAACGGATTTTCCGTCGCGTCGTAATTAAATGATTACGCCTAGCGAAATCACTATTCACGTCGCTAACGAATTAATTCTAAATTAATTCGTTCGCCCGAATTAAAATCTAATTTTAATTCCGCGTCGAAATCTAATTTCGTTATAATATATCGAATATATTATTTTATCGATTAATTCCAAATTAATCGTTCTCTCTCTTTATTAATATTTTATCCCAGATAAAATATCTCCGCAATTAATCCCAGATTAATTCTCTCTCTCTTCTAATTAATCCCAGATTAATTAAAGTGCGAGTTATACATCATCGGTGAATCTTCAGGAAGCGACCCATGAGATCTCCGGATATGTTGGCAGTAAATACAGTCGTCGGATAATCCGAACACGTAAGTACCTCGTACTACGTTTATACCGATTTACAAGACAAGGTTGCTTCTACCAAAGCGCCATGCCTACCAAATTCTCCAGAAATATTCTTACAGGAATATATAGATCTGTATCAAGCGTAGTATACCGTAGTATTGTGCATATCGGCCCAATATCGGATAGTCACGTGCTAGGGCTGGGGCTGGATAAGTGTCTACCCTGTCCGAAGCACATGTCGGATGTCTGGTAACTAGTATCTATAATCGGATATGCATGACCTAGTCATAACATCCTGATGGTTGCGCAACACTTAAGAGCACTAGTACCGTATCCTGCGTGACATCATCTCCAATATGACTGAAGTGATACTTCCGTCTTGACATCACACCCAATACACTACGACTCTCTGATAAACCCAGAAGTGGAGTACGCAGAACCGGTTAAAGCCATGTACCCCCAAGACCAAAGTCTATCGATTATCGTAAGTATTAGCGACGTAAGTATGTAAGTCTCAGTTAAGACTATACACACTACCTTGACTTCGGCCTCCCATAGACACATAGTCATAATACCAATGGGATTCCGAGGGGTCTATCCAGAGCGAAGCTGTTTCCCGTACCATCGGTGAAACACGACCTCCTATCGCACTTGCATAAGTATCCAATACTTATATATATGAGAACTATGCCGTTGTGCCTCACAACGCGCACAAGTGCAATACTAGCATATTCCGCATTATTGATGTCCTATCTCGATAATACTCCGGCTAGGGATATTTAATGATTAATCCTTCGTGGACTGATACTGTCTCATATCATCTCAATCCAGGAACTAATCATATGGACCTCTCTTCATTTATACATTTATGGTGATCTAATCACAAATGATGAGAGTGCAATTTCCTTGTCACATAGTTAATTTGTACAACAACACCGTGATCTGTACAAATAGTGACGCTATGGGTCATATTATCCAACAATCTCCCACTTGGCACATAGCCAGTCACTCGAGTGTCTAACACCCGAACTATGTACGGTTCGTTCAAATTGCTGAGAAAAGATTTTCGTCAGCGGATTTGCGTAATTATCTTCTGACGCGATTTATACGATCATCACATCGCCACGATGTATGATCCGAACGAATCAGATGATATAGAAGTATATATCTAGATCGTCGATGAGACCATTAATTCTTTAGCCTCTGCTGACGCCTAGCTCAGCCGCTAACAGAACTATATCTAATCTAATTAGATTTATTATCAATCCAAATGGCTTCTATTGCTGCCTCAGCTGTAGCAATAATCCGAATTGTTGTTTATTCGGCAACAGTTATCTTGCTCGGAATATTTCCAGCTTACTGTCCCGTATTCAAACTTTATAGTACCGTATTATTTAATTGTTTGGAAACTTGCAGCAGTGATCCCAGTCACTTCAAGTTCTCCATCTCCATAGTTTAAGACAACATCTTTAGTTCTCTCAGATACTAACAGATGTTCTTATTCTTCAATCATGTGACTATCACTTGGATTGACCCGATTGTGACTCCATATGCTCGAAGCGTATGAGACACCAATACAAGTACATTTTAAATGTACAATTTCCAGAGTGTTAACAACTCCAAATCTATCCCTGTAGACTTTATTCCTTGAATAAAGGTTGTAACTCCCCAGAATTCTACGGAGAATTTCTTATGAAAGCCAAGCTTTCACCGATTGCTTTATGGGAATTCATTGTCAGTGCTCCCACTAACCTCCTTATATACACAAGAATTATTTCGTTTTGAGTCAAATCATAAACTATTATGATTATTTCAAAACGTCAGTTCCAAGAACCTTATGTTTGTTTCAATCCAAATATGGATCGAATAACCGCAAACCTGTTTGTCGGTTATACAAAATCGTCAGGATGTTGTAAGCATCCTCCAAAAGGTTTCCTTTTCAGGAAAGCGATTTTGATCTGCAACTGACACATTTCATAAATGAAATATGCAGTTATCAACAAGCATCTTCAAAATGGATTTACCATGGCAACAGGTAAAAGGTTGAACCGTTATTAACACAATGTTGATAACGATACCTTTCCGTCAAAAGCCCAGCTTTGTACGTTGGTATGTTGCCTTCCATGTATGTCTTCCTTGAAGACGTTTAATGTACCGATAGGCACAATGCCTTGTGGTACAACAACTAGTATCCAAAATAGTTGTTATACATGGAATCCATTTCGGATTCATGGCACTTTGCCATAATAGGGAGTCGATACCTTGTATCACTACCTCATACGTAATCAGTTGGTGTACCTTAAAAGATTAACATCTTTATGAGGTGAGATCAGAAACCCATACCCTAGGTCGTTTTCTGACTCTATCCGATCTACTCAGATCTTGTGTATTCGAAGATTAATGGTACAGATTCATCATTGATGAACTATTTGTGTTCCATTACGGACCTTGTGCCTTGAACAGTATTACTCCGATTTTCATCGAGTATTACTATCCTCCCACTGACCACTGCATATCGGTATTCCTCGCAGGAAAAACCGCATGGTGAGCAACAATCACATTGTTCTCATGTGAGATTTATAAGTACTATACTTATGGTTTCCCTTAGGATAACCTATATTGGCACTTATCCAATTTGGGTCCTTAGTTTGGTATCTTCCAAACGTTATGCCTGGCATACCCAAATTATCAGGAATGAGAAACCTCGTTTCTTCCCTGTTCATATCCTATATGATATCTGTCAAACAGATTTATATGGAACCTTATTCTAAATAAGTTTTGCACTGTTAGTACATATCCGTTGAAGGAAATGGTAGCTCAGAGCGACTCATAATTAGCCTTATCACGTCTAACATGATTCGGTTAATCCGTTCGGACACACCATCACTTTGACGTGTTCCGGGAGGAGTCCTCATTTGAAAGAATACTATACTCTTTCAAGTATATAAGATACTTATTGCTTAAGTATTTTCCATTACGGTCTTACCGTGGCGGAATAATACTATAGCCGATCTGTTTATTTACTTCGTGTCGAAACTCTAAAAGTTTCTGATTTGTGTTTCTTCAAAAGAAACACATAACCATAACGTGATGCCACATCCGTTAAGGCACGAAATATTCATGTTCACATCTAGCCTAGCTAGATATGGGCCCACTTACTTCACCATGAATAGGGCTAACAGATCGGTGGCCTTTTACTATTACCAAGTAAATAGTATTTTAGGTACTTTACCTAATAAACTAGATTCGCAGACCTTATTTGAATAGTCAAATCAGTCCTAGTACCCACTCTTCAAAGTGTGGATATACGAGTCTCGTTTAATTGTGTCATAGACAACAATGCCACAAATAAGTCTCTATTGATCAAATCAATTTGAGCTATTTATTTGTCATTTTATATGTTTGAGATTTTTATTATATTCAAAATATAAATTCTGTTATTTACATCTAATGTATTTATCTCAGTATCATCTTTATATAATAAAACACTTAGTGTTCTATAATATAAAGGTTTTATCCGCAACGGATTAAACACTGATATAGAGATAATGTCTCTAGTCAAACTAGTTACATTATAACAGTTCCTAATTTAAGTATATACCCAAATGGTAGTTCCTAAATTTAGGTATCTACGGTCGAAACAGCGACTTTCGTCCCGTTTCCGATTCGCAGAGCAATCTCAGCTTAAAGTCAGTATCCTGCTCAAAGCAGATTCTGAACATCAATACATATATTTTATGTACCACACTAAGTATTTAAAATCTAATTTCAATACTAGCTGTGAACATAACTAAGACAAACATTTTTAAAGTAAGAGCCTTGCCCTTTCTTAATTCCTTCGTGTCTGCCATATCCAAATGGTAGTCACTTTGGGATATGTCAATTATCATTTTCAATATTTCAGAAACCTTAGGGCAAGCCTTGGGTTTTTAGAATATCGAAAGGATGTGCACCTCGTGCTACATGCCCAATTGCAAACTTTGACTTTATCTCCTCTAGAATAGTCAATTAATTCTCCAAGAATTATAAATTGCAATTTAATACTTCTTAAATCAAAAATTAGATTTATGACAAGTATATTAAATTAAGCATTAAAGTCATCATCACATAAATCTTCCAAAGATTTATGCTCCACTTATTTTGCTTAATTTTGGGCGTAAGGTATAATAAGTTATTTTATCAAATAAAGTAACCTATTATTTATTCCCAATTTGAAAATTAAATCATTTAAAATATTTTTAATCCCATATTATATTTCAAATATCCAACTTTTCAATTTTATCTTGATTACAATAGTCCAACTACTTAATCAACGATTAGTGGTACTATATATATATAATGATTATAATAGTCCAACTATATAATCAAATAATTAACCTCAATTACATTGATTACTATAATCCAATTATAAAATCAACTGTAAACTGAAATTAATTAATTCAAATATATTGATTAATATAATCCAATTATATATAATCAAGTATAATACAGTCCAACTGTTTATTAAAACAACAATTTAAATATTAGTCTAACTAACATTTAATCTAATGACGATATAATTTGAAATGAGCGCGTATGGCGAGTAATTGAACGAGTATTGCAAATTCAATTCTTGCCTCCCACTATTTTCGTCGAGCCTCTAACCCTCTGTCGAGTACTCGGGAAACCGTGTTTCCTAGTGGGCTAGGATCCCGTTAAATATCACACAATCTTGACTTTGGCCAACAAATTGTATGATAATTAACTAGGTAGATCTCTAAGATCAATTGGATCTCATCCAACTCCTAGATCCAGTAGGTGGACATCCAAGTCCCAAACATATATCTTATATATGCCTATACATCTAATGTATACCCTAACCTTTTTCCTCTGAATCAACTAGGCATTGGCTTTGGCACAACAAACCTAGTGATCCCAGTCAAGCGCGGACCCATTGACATGGAAGCTTCGTAATCAATGTCAATGGACAAGAAGTGGTCTTGACTTTGGCCAACAACCACAACTTGGACACGACACCGTTATGGAACAAAGCCTCGTGATTAAAACACATCTTTGACGGACAAGGGCTTGACTTTGGCCAACAACCCCTGCCAATCTCAAATCTTGAGTAAGAATCACTCAATGGAAGGAAAAACGCATGATATTTTGAGGGTTTTTCGCGTGCAATTGGCTACCAATTTATTATCTTTATTAAGGTCTCATCATCATACACCCTTAAACATGCATTCTAAACACATAATAAAGCGCATATGTAAAATAATAATGATATGCGGATGGATATTTTACACATTGATCCTAGATCAAATCTCTCACTTTCTCTCTCCAAACTAGCACAAATTTTCTTCTACCCGTTACACTACACTTCTAAAGAAACCTCATTTACATTGAGGGGAATAGGTGAGAAGAGAATACAAAGAAAGGAGATAAGGCTGGACTCGCAGGTCCAATTAATAAATCAAATTTATTACAATTTCCAAAATCGCCCCACCCAGCTAATATCCATCCGATATACATTATTCAAACATCACAACCATGTATTCATACAAGCATGTTATCAATCAATCTAATCAAATTAATTAATCTTGATAATTAGTGATCATCCAATGTTCAAACAAAGATTTGATTTTGTTCGAGTCAAACTCGTATTGCGAACACGTACTCAAAGTACGATTTCTACGAATTAAATTAAATTACATAATTAACCCAATTTAATACGCATTTAATTCTAATTCATTATTTAATTCCAAATTAATATTACACTTTATAAAATAAACCTTTACGACTTAAATTCCAAATTTAATCGTTACGGGTCTCAAAGCCCGATTAATATCCAATATTAATTTAATTAAAGTCCAATGGGCTTTTAATTAATTTCTTGAGGCGTGGACTTTTGGTCAACTCGGGTCAAACCCGCAACCAAAGTCCAATCCGGGAGTTACCCCATAAGCCCAAATTAATTTAGGCCCATTAGGCCCAATTAAACGTTAAAGGTTCATTAGTCGCATTTGGGCCTTTTGGAAGCGGTTTTGGGCCTAATTGGATCCAACCAATTTTGGCCTAAACCAACTTTGTACAACAAAGTCCAATAAACCCATAACAACTTTGAAAGCTCAAATCCATTTTAAGCCCAATAATTTAATTCCAAAATTCCAAATTTCAAATTAAATTACCTAAAGTGTATAGCATTATTAATTGCCCAAATCAAAGTTTCCAAAACATCAAATTTGTCCAATTAATCATGCTTAACATCAATTAATCATGTCTAACATAATTAAATCAAAATCAAACCCAATTTATACATGCTAAAGTCTCGGCCATAAGGGAAAAATGCCCAAATCAAATTCAATCCAATTGAACCCAATCAAACATAAATTCAACATCCCCAAATGATTTCTAAGTCATCCAATGAACAAAAAATCAAAAACCAAGACATTAGGGCACTTGCCAAATTCGGCCATCACAAGCAAATTGGGGAAAAATTATTCCAAACACTTTTCATCAAATTGATCTAATCAATCATCAATTAAACAACATTTAAGCATTCTAAATCATCCTTTCATTAAACATGCTCAAAATCAAGTTTACCCAATTTGTCATGCCCAAAATTTGGGGAAAAATGGATCCAACCAAATTTCATGAAATTGATTATGCACAACATCAATTCAACCTCATTCAAGCATACTATACTAAACAATTTAATCATTTGATGCTCAATTGAGTTTACCCAAATTAAAGTTTGGCCAACATTAAGCAAATTGGGGAAAATCAATCCAATTAATTTTTTATCAAATTGATTACATATAACTCTAATTTATTCATATACAAGCATTCTTAAACAAACAATTTGTCAAAATCATGCTTAAATCAAAAATCCCCAAATTTGCTCAAGAACCCTAATTCGTTTTATGCAACCAATAGCTCAAGATACCATTGTAGAGTTTCAATCAAGTCCCAAGGATCACAAACATGCATAAAACGAGTTGAATACACAAAGGAGTAAGGCGGAATACATACTCACATTGATGGGTTTGATGCTAGGAAGAACAGACAAAAACGCACTGCATGTTTCTGCTCGGCAGTGAGCTGCGCACAGGTAGACTGCTCGGCGTTGGTGGTGTGGTCTCCTCCATGTTCGGCCATTGATGACCTCCATTGAAGCTCCAAGCTTCAAGCTTCCAAAAGGAATTCCAAGCTCACAAATTCGTTTCCCTATCACCTATGTATAACCCAAGGTGTGCTAGCACACATATTTGGTACAAAACACTCTCACTTGCTTCTCTTTCAATTCGGCAGTGACCAAAGAGAAGAAGAAGAGAAAAAATTGGCTCTAAGCCGTGAATGAGAGGGAGAAGAAAGAGAGGGAGAGGAAGAGATGCGTGAGTGGTGAGAGAGAGAGAGAAAATGATTTTTGTTTATATATTTATTTTATTTTCAAAACAAAAACAAATATATATAAATCATTTTCATATATATAATATCAAAAGTCAAAAAGTAAAAGTTTATTAATGCTTTTTTCCAACACCATATTACTTCTACTTTTTACTTTAAGTCACATCACACTTTAATAAAGTGACATGTTGTCAAGTCACATCACTCAAAGTGACAATTGATTTGACGCATGATGTGACTAACGATTTGACGCTTGATGCGACTTGCGTGCCGCGCTCGAATTCAAAATGCGAATGCGCTCGCAATCACTCTCGGGCTCGGGTTCGCTAATTCCAAATTAACGAATTTTCCGTCGCGTCGTAATTAAATGATTACGCCTAGCGAAATCACTATTCACGTCGCTAACGAATTAATTCTAAATTAATTCGTTCACCCGAATTAAAATCTAATTTTAATTCCGCGTCGAAATCTAATTTCGTTATAATATATCGAATATATTATTTATCGATTAATTCCAAATTAATCGTTCTCTCTCTTTTATTAATATTTTATCCCAGATAAAATATCTCCGTAATTAATCCCAGATTAATTCTCTCTCTCTTCTAATTAATCCCAGATTAATTAAAGTGCGAGTTATACATCGTCGGTGAATCTTCAGGAAGCGACCCATGAGATCTCCGGATATGTTGGCAGTAAATACGGTCGTCGGATAATCCGAACACGTAAGTACCTCGTACTACGTTTATACCGATTTACAAGACAAGGTTGGCTTCTAGCAAAGCGCCATGCCTACCCAATTCTCCAGAAATATTCTTACAGGAATATATAGATCTGTATCAAGCGTAGTATACCGTAGTATTGTGCATATCGGCCCAGTATCGGATAGTCACGTGCTAGGGCTGGGGCTGGATAAGTGTCTACCCCGTCCGAAGCACATGTCGGATGTCTGGTAACTAGTCTCTATAATCGGATATGCATGACCTAGTCATAACATCCCGATGGTTGCGCAACACTTAAGAGCACTAGTACCGTATCCTGCGTGACATCATCTCCAATATGACTGAAGTGATACTTCCGTCTTGACATCACACCCAATACACTACGACTCTCTGATAAACCCAGAAGTGGAGTACGCAGAACCGGTTAAAGCCCTGTACCACCAAGACCAAAGTCTATCGATTATCGTAAGTATTAGCGATGTAAGTCTCAGGTTAAGACTATACACACCTACCTTGACTTCGGCCTCCCATAGACACATAGTCATAATACCAATGGGATTCCGAGGGGTCTATCCAGAGCGAAGCTGTTTCCCGTACCATCGGTGAAACACGACCTCCTATCGCACTTGCATAAGTATCCAATACTTATATATATGAGAACTATGCCATTGTGCCTCACAACGCGCACAAGTGCAATACTAGCCTATTCCGCATTATTGATGTCCTATCTCGATAATACTCCGGCTAGGGATATTTAATGATTAATCCTTCGTGGACTGATACTGTCTCATATCATCTCAATCCAGGAACTAATCATATGGACCTCTCTTCATTTATACATTTATGGTGATCTAATCAGAAATGATGAGAGTGCAATTTCCTTGTCACATAGTTAATTTGTACAACAACACCGTGATCTGTACAAATAGTGACGCTATGGGTCATATTATCCAACATCTTGCTACCTTGAAGCTTAATGAGGGTTCGAATGAGGAGGAAGTGCCAACAAATGTGTTGAAGTACTACAGGAATACAATGATGTTATTCCACTAAAATTCCCAAATAGGCTACCACCAAAAAGGGAGGTGGATCATAAGATTAAGCTAGAAGTAGGTGCTAAGATTCCTGCCATGGCACCTTATCGTATAACCCCTCTAGAGTTGGGGGATCTACAGAAGAAACTGAAGGACTTGTTGGATGGAAGGTTCATCCAATCTTCAAAGAGCCCATATGAAACAACGATGTTGTTCCAACGAAGCATGATGGATCGCTACGTTTGTGCGTCGACTACCGGGCACTAATTAAGATAACCATTAAGAACAAGTACCTTATTCCCTTTATTGTAGATTTGTTTGATAGGCTTGGTATGGCCAAGTAGTTTACAAAGCTAGACTTAAGATCGGGGTACTATCAAGTGTGGATAGTAAAGGAAGATATACCATATACTTCTTGTGTTACAAGGTACATATTTTTCAGAGTTTTTGCTGATGCCCTTTGGATTAAAAAAATGCCCCATGCATATTTTTTACTCTCATAAATCAAATGTTGGACAATTATGACCCATAGCATCACTATTTGTACAGAACATGGTTTGTTGTACAATTAACTATGTGACAAAGGAAATTGCTTTTTATCATTTGTAATTGGATTACCGGGATATATAAATGATAAAATTCCTTATGATTAGTTCCGGATTATAAGATATGAGACAGTATTAATCCATAATGGTTTAATCATTAAATATCCCTAGTCGTAGTATTATCGAGATTGGACATCGATAATGCGGAATAGACTAGTATTGCACTTGTGCGTGTTATGGAAGCGTAACGACATAGTTCTCATATATTTAAGTATTGGATACTTATGCAAGTGTGATAGGAGGTTGTGTTTATCGATGGTACGGAAATAGCTTCGCTCTGGATAGACCCCGCGGAATCCCATTGGTAGTATGACTATGTGTCTATGGGAATCCGAATCAGGGTAAGTGTATTTGGCCTTAACCTGAGACTTGCATCGCTAATACTTGCGATAATCAATATACTTTGGTTTTGGTCGTCCGGGGCTTTAACAGGTTCTGTGTACACCTCTTCTGGGTATATTGAGAATCGTAGTTTATTGGGTGTGATGTCAAGATGGAAGTATCACTCCAGTCATATGGAGATGATGATAACGCAGGGATACAGAACTGGTACTCCAATTGGTTGCAACCATCGGGATAATATGACATGGTCATGATTATCCGATTAAAGAGACTAGTTGCTTGTAATCCGATATATGCTTCGTACGGGGCAGACAACATCCGATACTGGGTCGAAATACGCAATACTACGTATACTACGCCTGACATAGATTATATATTCCTTTAAGAATATTTCTGGAGAATTGGGTAGGCACGGTGCTTTGCTAGAAGCCAATCATGTCTTGTAAATCAGTAAAAACGTAGTACGAGGTACGTACGTGTTCGGATAGTCCGACGACCAGATTTACTGCCAACATATTCAGGGATCTCATGGGTCGCTTCCCGAAGATTCAACGATGACGTATGATTCGAACATAATTAATCTAGGATTAATTACGGAGAGATTTTATCTGGGATAAAATACTATTAGAAGAGAGAGAATGATTAATTTGGAATTAATCGATAAAATAATATATTCGATATATTAAACGAAATTAGATTTTGACGCGGAATTAAAATTGGATTTTAATTCGGGCAAATGAATTAGCTTAGAATTAATTTGCGAGCGATGTGAATAGTAATTTTGATATGCATAATTATTTAATTAAATTTGATTTAATTACGTCGCAACGGAAAATTCGTTAATTCGAAATTAGCGAACCCGAGCCCGGGAGTGTTTGCGGGTCCACTCGGATTTTGAATTAAAGTGGGGCCCATAAGTCATATCACGCGTCACATCATTAGTCACTCAAGTGATGGAAGTCTTGTCACTTTTTTGGTGATTGACATCTTATCATTTTTTGATTGATGGGGGTTGTTGGAGGCATTGATAGTCATGTACCAATTTTTGGAAAATTGGTAAATGGTATTTGATTTTTGAAATCAAACTACACAACACATTATTATTCATTCCCTTTCTCTCAAAACCGAAAATGCATCTCTCCCTCTCCATCTCTTGCTTGGCCGAGAGTTGTAAGAAGAAACAAGGAAATTTTGTTGTAAAATTTTCCTTTGCTAGCACATAAAGAGATCATTCAAATGTGATAGGGAAACTACTCCCATGAGTTTGGAACTAATTCAACAAGCTTGGAAGCTCAACATACAACAAAGACAAGGGCTTGGCCGAAACTCAAGAAGCAAAATTTTTGTGTTCAACGCATCCAACATCCGTTCATTGTAAGTATGATTCCGGCATTCTTGCTTTCGTATTCACATTATTTCATCGCTTTATATGATCTTGGTTTGACCTAGAAAACCCAACCATGGTATCAGAGCCTTATTAAGCATGAAATTGAACTTAGGGTTTATATTCTTGATTTGGGTATTTTTGATTTGAGCATGTTTTAATCAAATTGTTTGTTTGAGTATGCTTGTATGTTGATAACTTAGAGTTATGCATGATCAATTTTAGAAAAAAATTAATTGGATTAATTTTGCCCAAAATCTTAGGCTTGGCTGAATAGATATATGCCCTAAAGTCATGGTATTTTTTGTTCTTCTGATCATTGGATGAGTTTAAAAACTTGGGAAATATTGATTTGAGATTCAATCGGATTGAAATCGGAATCGGATATAAAATCCCTACTAATGTCGTAAGCTTTAAGCATGGAAATGAGTTGATTTTGTTACAATTATGTTGGACATGTATTGATGATGGATAAGCATGATTAATTGATTAGATTAGTATTTTGGAAATGTTAATTTAAATAGTTAATCATGGCTAAACACTTTAATTAATTAAATCATGATATTTGGAATATTAAAATTTAATTAGTTGGGCTTAATTTAGAATTGGGCTTATAATGTTGTATCTGGGCCTAATGGGCTTGGTTGGGCCAAGTTTGTTTAGGTCAATTGGATTGGATCCAAATTGGACCTAAACCATTCCATTAAGTCCAAATATGACAAATGGGCCTTTTATGTTTAATTGGGCCTAATGGGCCGAAATTGGTTTCTTGGCAAATAGGGTGATTCCTTAATTGGGCTTTGGTATTTGGGTTTGATCCATATTGAACAAATTCCATGCCTTAAGAAATTAATTGAAAGCCCATTGGACTTTAATTAAATGACATTGGATGTTGATTGGGCTTTGAGACCCATTTAGATTAGATTTGGAATCTAAGTCGTAAAGGCGCATTTAAAAGTGTAATTATTTAATTTGGAATTAAATATAGAATTACTATTGAATACGAATTAAATTAGATTCAAATTGTAGTTCGATATAATTCAAGAATTCGTACTTTGAGTACTTATTCTTAAACGAGTTGGACTCGCGCAAATCAAATCATTGTTTGAACATTGGATGATCATTTTATTCAAAGATTAATTAATTGGATTAGATTGATTGAATAACATGCTCTGTGTGAATACATGGATGTGTTGAATGAATAATGTATATCGGATGGATATTAGAAGGGAAATGACAATTTTGGAAATTGTTGTAAATTTAGAATTTATTAAATTGGACCTGCGTGTCCAGCCTTATCTCTCTCGATTCTTTGTATTTCTCTTCTCACCTAATTCCCTTCAATGTTAATGAGGTTTCTTTAACTGTATTATGTAATTTGGTAGAAGTAAGAATAGTGTTAACCGGGGAGAAGAAATGGAGTGATTTGTTCTAGGAACAATCTGTGAGATATCCATCCGCATATCATTATTAATTTTATTTACCGCGCCTTATTATGCTTTTAGAATGCATGATTAAGGGTGTATGATGAGACCTAACAAAGATAATAAATTGGTTGCCAATTTACGCGAAAAACCCTCAACAAATATTAAGCGTTTTCCTTCTATTGAGTGATTCTTACTCAAGATCCAAGATTGGCACTGGTTTGTTGGACAAAGTCAAGACCTTTGTCCATAGCGGATGTGTTTGAATCATGAAGGCTTTGTTCCATATCGTATGTCTTGTCCAAGTTGTGATTTGTTGGCCAAAGTCAAGATCACTTCTTGTCCATCGACATCGATTACGAAGCTTCCAAAGTCAATGGGTCTCGCTTAACTGGAATCATTAAGCTTGTTGTGCCAAAGCCAAGGCTTAGTTGATTCAGAGGAAAAAGGTTAGGCAATATATTGATATATTGGCATATATTAGATATATGTTTTTAGACTTGGATGTCCACCTACTTGATCTAGGAATTGGATGAGATCCAATTGATCTTAGAGATCTACCTAGTTAAATATCATACAGCTTGTTGGCCAAAGTCAAGGTTGTGTGTTATTTAACGGGATCCTAGCCCACTAGGAAACTAGGTTTCCCGAGTACTCAACAGAGGGTTAGAGGCTCGCCGAAAAATAGTGGGAGACAAGTATTAAATTTACAATTTTGTTTACATACTTGCCAATACGCGCTCATTTCATTTTTCGTCATTAATTTATAAATATATTAGTTGGACTAATATTTAATTGTTGTTTTAATTAAATAGTTGGACTGTATTCAAACTACTTCAATTTATAGTTGATTATATAATTGGATTATAGTAATCAATATATTTGAATTTAACCAATCAAATAGTAGTTGATTATATAGTTAGACTATAATAATCATTATATTCGATTGTACCCGAAATCTTTCATTGTATAGTTGGACTATTGGAATCAAGATAACTGAAACATTAGCGTTTAGAACATAATCTTGGGGAAAATATCTTTAAGCGGCTTTAATTTTCAAATTGGGAATAGAACCTCAGGATAGTCCTGGGAACTGAGAAGTTATTCTATTTGATAGAGAAACATATCTGGCCTGAGCCCGGAGTTGAGCAAATAGTGGAGCATGAGTTTTGGAAGACTCATGGTGATGATAACTTTAGTGCTCAATCATTTATGCTTAATGTAATGACACTTTAATTTTGTCGTCAAAACTGAGGATTAGATCCTTATACCATGATGTTGAAATTAAAGGATCTTCATAGATCTATTCTTAGATCTTAGAAGTATAAATTGCAAAAGAAGCTCTTTCGCTCGCATATGTCAGAGGGTACATCTGTCGTGCACTAGGTGTCGCAGATGATTGCTGACATCGATCAGCTAGGTAAGCTGGGCATTACCTAAGTGGCCGAGACTACCAAAGATTTGATCTTATAGTATCTACTCGAAAGCTGGGGCAGGTTCATTATGGACCAAGAGAAAACTCTTGGAGAGTTGATGGCTATGCTCTATGAGGCAGAGCCAGAGCTTCTAAAAAGGGCAAAGGCAAAATCATCACAGTCTTCTGGGAAGACAAATGACATATCCCAAGATGTCTGCCTAAGCTGTGGCAAACAAGGTCACTGGAAGCGTGACTGCCTTATGGACAAGGTAGACATGAAGGAACTGAAGGCAGGGCAAGGCTCCGGCTTCAAGCATGTTTGTCATAAACATGTTCACTATTAGTTTCAAAATTGGATTTTTGATATTAAACGTGATACATAAATATGTACTGATGTGCAGAATCTGCTGATAAGCAGGAGACTGACTTCAATTGAGATCGGCCTACGAGTTGGAAACGGGACAAGTGTCGCTGTTTTAACCGTAGAAACATAAGTTTAGGAACTACCCTTTGGGTATGTACTTAAATTAGGAAACTGTTATAATGTACCTAGTTTGACTAGAAACATTATCTCTATATCTAAGTTTAACCCGTTGCGGGTATATCTTTATATTCTAGAATACTAAGTATTTTATTTTATAAAGATGATATTGAGATAAGCACATTAGATGTGAATAATAGTATTTATATTTTGAATATAAATGAATCTCAAACATATAATATTACAAACAAATAGCTCAAACTGATTTAATCAGTGAGACTTATTTGTGGCGTTGTTGTCTGGGACACATTAACAAGACTCGTATATCCACACTTTCGAAGAGTGGGTACTAAGACAGATTTGATTCTAATTCAAATAATATCTATGAATCTAGTTTATTAGGCAAAATGCCTAAAATGCCTTTTACTTGGTAAAAATGTAAGTGCCACCGATCTGTTAGCCCTCGTTCATAGTGACGTTAGTGGGCCCATGTCTAGCTAGGCTAGAAGTTGATATGAACACTGCGTAACCTTTACGGATGTGGCATCGTGTTATGGTTATTTGTATCTTAATGAAACATAAGTCAGAAACTTTTAGAGTTTCAACTCGAAGTAGACAGACAGACTGGCTAAAATATTAAACTGTCACGGTTAGACCGTGGTGGAAAATACTTAAGCAATAAGTTTCTCGAATATTTGAAAGAGTATAGTATTCTTTCATAAAGGACTCCTCTCGGAACACCTCAATTTGACGGTGTGTCCGAACAGAGAAACCGAACTTTGTTGGACATGGTAAGGTTAATTATGAGTCGCTCTGAGTTACCATTTTCCTTCTAGGGATACCCATTAAACAGTGCAAAACTTAGTTTGAATAAGGTTCCATGAAAATCTGTTAGACAAACTTTATATTAGATATGAACAGGAAAGAAACTAGGTTTCTCATTCCTGAAGATTTTGGAATGCTAGGCATATGTTTGGATGATACCAAACTAGAACCCAAATCGGATAAGTGCCTAATTTGTGGGTTATCCTAGGGTGACCAAAGTATAGTACTTATAAAACTCACAAGAGAACAATTTAATTGTTGTTCTCCGTGTGGTTTTCCTAAAAAGGAATACCTATATGCAGTGGTAAGTGGGAGGAAAGTAAAACTCGATGAAAATCAGAGTAATATTGTTCGAGGCACCGATTCCTTAACGGAACACAAACAGTTCATCAGGGATGAAACTATACCAATAATCTTTGAATACACAAGAACCGCATAGGTCGGAGAGAGTCAGAAAACAACCTGGGTGGTATGGTTTTCTGATCTCACCTCATGTAGATGTCAATCTTATTGAGGAAGACAAACCGGCTACGTATGAGGAAGTGATACAAGGTATCCACTCCCTATTATGGCAAAGTGCCATGATGTCCGAAATGGATTCCATGTATACCAACCAAGTTTGGACACTGGTTGTTGTACGGGAAGGCATTGTGCCTATTAGTACTAAATGAGTCTTCAAGGAAGACATACATGGATGGCAACATACAAACGTACAAAGCTAGGCTTGTAGCGAAAAGGTATCGTTATCAACATTGTGTCGATTACGATGAAACCTTTTACTCGTTGCCATGATTAAATCCATTTGGATAATGCTTGCTAATGTTGCATGTTTCATTTATGAAATATGGCAGCTGAACATCAAAACCGCTTTCCTTAAACGGAAACCTTTTGGAGGATGGTTACAACATCCCGACGGTTTTGTCGTACCAAAACTTGCAAACAAGGTTTGCAAGTTAATTCGATCCATTTATGGATTGAAGCAAGCATCGCATTCTTGGAACCAGCGTTTTGATGTAATCATAACGGTATATGATTTAATTCAAAACGAAAAATGATTCTTGTATATATATAGGTTAGTGGGAGCGCACTGACAATGATTGTCCTATAAAATGATGACATATCATTTCTTAGAAATGACATTCCCATAATACAATCAGTGAAAGCTTGGCTTTCATGAAAATTCTCCATAAAATACTTGGGAGAGACAACCTTTATTCTAGGAATAAGGATCTACTGGGATAGATCTAAAAGTTGTTAGCACTCTCCGAGGACTCATACATTGAAAGATATGTACGCGACCTAGTGTCTCATATGTTTTGAGCATATGGAGTCACAATCAGGCCAATCCAAGTGATAGTCACTGGATTGATGTTAAGAACATCCTTAAGTATCTTAGATGAACTAAGGATGATTTCTTAAGCTATGGAGAAGGAGAACTTGAAGTGACTGGGTTCACTGCTGCAAGTTTCCAAACCGACAAAAACGACTATAAGTCGTAATAAGGGTACTATATAATTTGAATAACGGAATAGTGAGCTGGAAATCTTCCAAGCAAGATATTGTTGCCGAATAAACAACAAAAGTGGAATATTACTGCAGCTGAGGCAGCAAAAGAAGCAATTTTGGATCAGTAAAATTCCTAATTAGATTAGGAGTAGTTCTGTTAGCAACTGAGCTAGGCTACAGCCCAGGCTAAAGAATTAATGGTCTCATCAATGATCCAAGTATGTACTTCAACTAATTCATCTAATTCGTTTGGATCATACATCGTGGCGATGTGATGATCGAATAAATCGCATCAGATGAAAACCTTCCAAATCCGTACATAGTTCAGGTGTATGACACTTGAGTGATTGGCTATAGGCCAAGTGGGAGATTGTTGGACCCATAGCATCACTATTTTTACAGAACAATGTGTTGTTGTACAAATTAACTATGTGAGAAAGGAAATTGCTCTTTTATCATTTGTAATTAGATTATCGGGATATATAAATGATAAAAGTCCTTATGATTAGTTCCGGATTATAAGATATGAGACAGTATCAATCCATAACGATTTAATCATTAAATATCCCTAGTCGTAGTATTATCAAGATTGGACATCGATAATGCGGAATATACTAGTAATGCACTTGTGCGTGTTAATGAAGCGTAACGGCATAGTTCTCATACATTTAAGTATTGGATACATATGCAAGTGTGATAGGAGGTTGTGTTTACCGATGGTACGGAAACATCTTCGCTCTGGATAGACCCCGCGGAATCCCATTGGTAGTATGACTATGTGTCTATGGGAATCCGAATCAGGGTAGGTGTATTTGGTCTTAACCTGAGACTTGCATCGCTAATACTTTCGACAATCAGTATACTTTGGTTTTGGTCGTCCGAGGCTTTAACAGGTTCTGTGTACTCCTCTTCTAGGTATACTGAGAATCGTAGTGTATTGGGTGTGATGTCAAGATGGAAGTATCACTCCAGTCATATGGAGATGATGATCACGCAGGGATACAGAACTGGTACTCTAATTGGTTGCAACCATCGGGATAATATGACATGGTCATGATTATCCGATTAAAGAGACTAGTTGCTTGTAATCTGATATATGCTTCGTACGGGGCAGACACTATTCTAGCCCCAGACCTTGCATGTGACATCCGATACTGGATTGAAATACGAAATACTACGTATACTACGCCTGACATAGATTATATATTCCTTTAAGAATATTTCTGGAGAATTGGGTAGGCACGGTGCTTTGCTAGAAGCCAGCCATGTCTTGTAAATTGTTAAAAATGTATTACGAGGTACGTACGTGTTCAGATAGTCTGACGACCGGATTTACTGCCAACATATCCAGGGATCTCATGGGTCGCTTTTCGAAGATTCACCGATGACGTATGATTCGAACATAATTAATCTAGGATTAATTACGAAGAGATTTTATCTGGGATAAATATTAGAAGAGAGAGAACGATTAATTTGGAATTAATCGATAAAATAATATATTCGATATATTAAACGAAATTAGATTTCGACGTGGAATTAAAATTAGATTTTAATTCGGGCAAACGAATTAGTTTAGAATTAATTCGCGAGCGACATGAATAGTAATTTTGCTAGACATAATTATTTAATTAAATTTGATTTAATTACGTCGCAACGGAAAATTCGTTAATTCGGAATTAGCGGACCTGAGCCCAATAGTGTTTGCGGGCCCACTCAGTTTTTGAATTAAAGTGGGGCCCACAAGTCACATCACGCGTCACATCATTAGTCACTCAAGTGATGGAAGTCTTGTCACTTTTTGGTGATTGACATCTTGTCAATTTTTGATTGATGGGGGTTGTTGGAGGCATTGATGACTTGTACCAATTTTTGGAAAATTGGTAAATAGTATTTGATTTTTGAAATTAAACTACACAACACATATTATTCATTCCCTCTCCCTCTCTCAAAACCGAAAATGCATCTCTCCCTCTCCATCTTTTGCTTGGCCGAGAGTTGTAAGAAGAAACAAGGAAATTTTGTTGCAAAATTTTCCTTTACTAGCACATAAAGAGATCATTCAAAGGTGATAGGGAAACTACTCCCATGAGTGTGGAACTAATTCAACAAGCTTGGAAGCTCAACATACAACAAATACAAGGGCTTGGCCGAAACTGAAGAAGCAAAATTTTTGTGTTCAACGCATCCAACAAACGTTCATTGTAAGTATGATTCCGCCATTCTTACTTTCGTATTCACATTATTTCATCGCTTTATATGATCTTGGTTTGACCTAGAAAACCCAACATCAAATACTCCAACCGTTTCTCGATCGGTTTGTGGTGGTGTACTTGCATGACATTGTAATATATAGTCCGACATTGGAAGAACATGTGAAACACCCACGACAAGTCTTCAAGGTTCTACGGGAGCATAACCTGTTGGAGATTTTAAGCCTCCCAAGATCATTAAAAAATCATGAAACAAGTGCGAATACAACGAGGGAGTTGCGGAATACTCACATCGAGCGGTTGAGCAACGCTAGAGGCAACAAAAATCAAATTATGCTCACTGTTTTTGCTCGGCAGTCCACTGGTTTCCCTCTCTAAGATTCAGCCATGGTGGTCTTTCTCCAAGCTCCAAGCTCATGGGTGGACTTCCCTATCACCTTCGCATGACTTCGTAGTGTGCTAGCACTCCCGATTTTGCCACAAAATCACGACTCTAAGCTTCCCTTAGCTCGCGGTAGTGAGCTGTGAAAGAAGAGAGAAAGAACTACCCTAAGCGTGAATGAAAGAGAGAAGAGAGAGGAGTGTTGTGTGTTTTGATTCTAATTTGTGTATCTAATACACAAAATGTAATTTCAAATTCATTTACCATGAATTTGGCTTTCAAAAAGTCAAGCCTTAATGGCTCCAACCACACACATCACTCCATCAATCCATCAATCAATGAATAGTGACTGGCGTCAATCACTCAAAGTGAAAGACATCTATCACTTGATTGACGAATGATGTGACGCTAGAAGCGACTAGCGATTTGAAGCTTGATTTGACTTGCGTGCCGCACTCGAATTCGAAATGCGAATGCGCTCGCAAATAATCTCGGGCTCGGGTTCGCTAATTCCAAATTAACGAATTTTTCGTTGCGACGTAATTAAATCTAATTTAATTAAATAATCATGCCTAGCATAATTATTATTCACGTCGCTAACGAATTAATTCTAAATGAATTCGTTCGCCCGAATTAAAATCTAATTTTAATTCCGCGTCGAAATCCAATTTCGTTTAATATATCGAATATATTAATTTATCGATTAATTCCAAATTAATCGTTATCTCTCTTTTAAATGATATTTTATCCCAGATAAAATATCTCCGTAATTAATCCCAGATTAATTTTCTCTCTCTTCTAATTCATCCCATATTAATTTAGAGTGCGAGTTATACGTCATCGATGAATCTTCGGGAAGCGACCCATGAGATCCCCGGATATGTTGGCAGTAAATTCGGTCATCAGACTATCCGAACACGTAAGTACCTAGTACTATGTTTTACCGATTTACAAGACAAGGTTGGCTTCTAGCAAAGCGCCATGCCTACCCAATTCTCCAGAAATATCCTTACAGGAATAAATGATCTATATCAGGCGTAGTATACGTAGTATTGCGTATGTCGATCCAGTATCAGATGATCACGTGCTAGGCCTGGGGCTGGAATTGTGTCTACCCCGTACGAAGCACATGTCGGATGTCTGGTAACTATTCTCTATAATCGGATATACATGACCTGGTCATAATATCCCGATAGCTGCAACATTTAAGAGAAGCAGTCTCGTATCCTACGTGACCATCATCTCCACTATGACTGGAGTGATACTTCCGTCTTGACATCACACCCAACACACTACGATTCTCGATATACCTAGAAGAGGCATACACAAAAACCGGTTAAAGCCCTGGATGACCAAAACCAAAGTATATTGATTCTCGTAAGTATTAGCGGTGCAAGTCTCAAGTTAAGACCAAATACACCTACCCTGATTTCGGACTTCCATAGACACATAGTCATACTACCAATGGAATTCTGAGGGGGTCTATCCAGAGCGAAGCTGTTTCCCGTACCATCGGTAAAACACAACTTCCTATTACACTTGCATGAGTATCCTATACCCAAATATATGAGAATTATGCCGTTGTGCCCTCACAACGCGCACAAGTGTAATACTAGTCTTTTACGTATTTATCGATGTCAAATCTCGATAATACTCTGACTAGGGATATTTAATGATTTATCCTTCGTGGACTGATACTGTCTCATATCATTCTCAATCCAGGAACAAATCATAGGGACCTCCTATCATTTATACATCTAGGTGATCTAATCACAAATGATAAGAGTGCAATCTCCTTTGTTACATAGTTAATTTGTACAACAACACCATGATATGTACAAATTGTGACTCTATGGGTCATAATTGTCCAACAATCTCCCACTTGGCCTATGGCCAGTCACTCTAGTGTCTTACACCCGAACTATGTACGGTTGGCTCAAATTGCTGAGGAAAGGCTTTCGTCAGCGGATTTGAATGATTATCATCTGATGCGATTTATTCGATCATTACATCGCCACGATGAATGATCCGAATGAATCAGATGAATAGTCGAAGTATGTATCTGGATCGTTGATGAGACCATTAATTCTTTAGCCTGTGCTGACGCCTAGCTCATCTGCTAATATAACTATATCTAATCTAATTAGATTTGTTATCGACCCAAAAAGCTTCTATTGCTGCCTCAGCTGCAGCAATAACCCGCATTTGTTGTTTATTCGGTAACAATATCTTGCTTGGAAGATTTCCAGCTCATTGTACCGTTATTCAAACTGTATAGTATTGTTTTGTGACTTATAGTCGTTTAATCGGTTTAGGAAACTTGCAGCGGTGATCCCAGTCACTTCAAGTTCTCCTTCTCCATAGACTAAGACAGCATCCTTAATTCTCTAAGATACTAATGGATGTTCTTAACATCAATCCAGTGACTATCACTCGGATTGGCCTGATTGTGAATCCATATGCTCAAAGCGTATGAGACACCAGGTCGCGTACATTTTTCAATGTAAGAGTTCTCGGAGAGTTTCAACAACTTTTAGATCTATCCCAGTAGATCTTTATTCCTAGAATAAAAGTTGTTTCTCACAAGAATTCTATAGAGAATTTTCTCGAAAGCCAAGCTTTCACCAATAGTTTTATGGGAATATCATTTCTAAGAAATGACATATTATCATTATTTTATAGGATAGCCACTGTTAGTGCGCTCCCACTAACCTCCTTATATACACAAGAATCTTTTACGTTTTGAATTAAATCATAAGCTATTATGATTACATCAAAACGATAATTCCAAGAACCTATGCTTGCTTCAATCCAAACATGGATCGAATAACTTGCAAACCTTGTTTGCTAGTTTTGGTACGACAAAACCGACAGGATGTTGTAAACATCCTCCAAATGGTTTCCTTTTTAGGAAAGCGATTTTTCCATTCAGCTGACATATTTCATGAATGAAACATACAGCATCAGCAAGCATTATCCAAATGGATTTACCATGGCAACAGTTAAAAGGTTGAATCGTAATCAACACAATGTTGATAGCCATACCTTTCCGCTACAAGCCTAGTTTAGTACGTTGGTATGTTGCCATCCATGTATGTCTTCCTTGAAGACTTATATAGTACCAATAGGCACAATGCCTTGCGGTACATCAACTAGTATCCTAACTTGTTGATATACATGGAATCCATTTCGGACTCATGGCACTTTGCCATAATAGGGAGTCGATACCTTGTATCACTTCCTCATACGTAGTCAGTTGGTATTCCTCAATAAGATAGACATCTTTATGAGGTGAGATCAGAAACCCATACCCCAGGTTGTTTTCCGACTCTCTTCGACTTACGTGGTTCTTGTGTATTCGAAGATTATTGGTATAGTTTCATCCTTGATGAACTATTTATGTTCCATTAAGGAATAGGTGCCTTGAATAGTATTACTCCGATTTTCATCGAGTTTTACTATCCTCCCACTTACCACTGCATATCGGTATTCCTCTTAGGAAAACCGCATGGTGGGCAACAATTAAATTGTTCTCTTGTGAGTTGTATAAGTACTATACTTTGGTATCCCTACGATAACCTACAATTGGCACTTATCCAATTTGGGTTTCAGTTTGGTATCATCCAAACATATGCCTAGCATTCCCAAATTATCAGGAATATGAAACCCAGTTTCTTTCTTGTTCATATCTAATATGATATCTGTCAAACAGATTTTTATGGAACCTTATTCTAAATAAGTTTAGCACTGTTAATGCTTATCCGTTGAAGGAAATGGTAGCTCAGAGCGACTCATGATTAATCTTATCATGTCCAACAAGATTCGGTTACTCTGGTTCGGACACACCGTCAGGATGACGTGTTCCGGGAGGAGTCCTCTTTGAAAGAATATTATACCCTTTCAAGTATATTAGAAACTTATTGCTTAAGTATTTTCATCACGGTCTAACTGTGATGGTCTAATACTTTAGCCGATCTGTTTGTCTATTTTGTGTCGAAAACTTTAAAAGTTTTCGATTTGTGTTTCAAAGAAACACATAACCATAACGCGATCCCACATCCGTAAAGGTCACGAAATATTCATATCCACATCTAGCCTAGCTAGACATGGGCCCACTTGCTTCACTATGAACTAGGGCTAACAGATCGGTGGCAATTACACTTTTACTAAGTAAAGGTGTTTTAGGCATTTTGCCCAATAAACTAGATTCGTAGACTTTATTTGAATTTAAATCAAATTTGTCCTAGTACCCACTCTTCGAAAGTGTGGATATACGATTCTTGTTTAATTGTGTCCCAGACAACAATGCCACAAATTAGTTTCCTCTGATCAAATCAGTTTGAGCTATTTGTTTGTCATTTTGTACGTTTGAGATTTATTTATATTCAAAATATAAATTCTGTCATTCACATCTAATGTGTTTATCTCAATATCATCTTTATATAATAAAACACTTTAGTGTTCTAGGATATAAAGGTTCATCCGCAACGGATTATACACTTATATAAAGATAATGTTTCTAGTCAAACTAGTTACATTATAACAGTTTCCTAATTTAAGTACAAACCCGAAGGGTAGTTCCTAAATATAGGTATCTACGGTTAAAACAATGACTTTTGTCCCGTTTTCAATTCGCAGATTAAATCTCAATCTGAAGTCAGTATCCTGCTCATAGCAGATTCTGAACATCAGTACATATTTATGTACACACTAAGTATTTAAAATCTAATTTTCATACTAGTAGTGAACATAATGTTGACAAACATATTTGAAGTCAGAGCCTTGCTCGTCTTCAATTCATTCATGTCTGCTATGTCCAAACGGCAGTCACGCTTCTGCGATCCCGTTTGCCACATTTTTAAGCAGACATTTTGGGATATGTCCTTTATCTTCCTAGAAGATTATAATGATTTTGCCTTTGCCCATTTTCCATATTCCAGAAGCCTTTGGCCAAGCCTCGGGTTTCTAGAATATCGAAGTAAGGTGCGACTAGCGCTACTTGCCTTATTGCAAATTTTGACTGTCTCCTTGAGAATAGTCATTAACTCTCCAAGAGTTATTATTGCAATTTAGTACTTCTAAAATCTAAAGATAGATTTATGAAGATCCTTCAATTTCTTTATCATACTTTAAGGATCTAATCCTTAGTTCTGATTCAGAAATTAAGGAGTCTACTGTGACAAGCTTAATGGATTAAGCACTAAAGTTATCATCACATAAATCTTCCAAAGATTATGCTCTACTATTTGCTTAACTCCGGGCTTAGGCCTAATATATTATTTTATCAAATAAAGTAACTTATTATTTTTCCAGGACCATCCTGAAATTTATTCCCAATTTTGAAAATTAAACCATTTAAATACATTTTCCCTAGAATTATGTTTTAAATGTCAATCTTTCAATTTTATCTTTATTTTAATAGTCCAACTATTTAATCAACGATTTTGGTACTATTTATTATAATGATTACAATAGTCCAACTATTTAATCAACTATAATTTAATAGATTAAAATCAATTATATTGATTACTATAATCCAATTATAAAATCAACTATAAATGAATAGTTTGAATACAGTCCAACTGTTAATTAAAACAACGATTTAAATATTAGTCCAACTAACATTTAATTTAATTAACGTATGAAATTTGATTGAGCGCGTATGTCACAGTTATTAAACGAATATTGCAAATTCAATTCTTGCCTCCCACTATTTTTCGGCGAGCCTCTAACCCTCTATCGAGTACTCGGGAAACCGTGTTTCCTAGCGGGCTAGGATTCATTAAATATCTCACAATCTTGACTTTGGCCAACAAATTGTATGATAATTAACTAGGTAGATCTCTAAGATCAATTGGATCCAATCCAATTCCTAGATCCAGTAGGGGGACATCCAAGTTCGAAACATACATCTTATACGCCAATATATCCAATATATACTAAACATTTTTCCTCTGAATCAACTAAGCCTTGACTTTGGCACAACAAACTTAGTGATCCCAGTCAAGCGTGACCCATTGACCATGGAAAGCTTCGTAATCAATGTCGATGGACAAGAAGTGGTCTTGACTTTGGCCAACAAACCACAACTTGGACAAGACACTGATATGGAACAAAGCTCTTGTGATTCAAACACATCCTCGACGGACAAAGGCCTTGACTTTAGCCAACAAGCCAATGCCAGTCTCGGATCTTGAGTGAGAATCACTCAATGGAAGGAAAGACGCTTAATATTTTGCGAGGGTTTTTCGAGTGCAAATTGGCAACCAATTTATATCTTTGTTAAGGTCTCATCAGCATACACCCTTAAACATGAATTCTAAACACATAATAAAGTGCGTATAATAAATAATAATGATATGCGGATGGATACTTTACACATTGATCCTAGATCAAATCTCTCACTTCTCTCTCCCGCTAGCACATGTATCACTTCTACCCGTTACACTACACTTCTAAAGAAACCTCATTTACATTGAGGGGAATAGGTGAGAAGAGAATACAAAGAATAAGGAGGTAATAAGGCTGGACACGCAGTTCCAATTTAATAAATCCAAATTTACTACAACAATTTCTAAAATTGTCCCACCTATCTAATATCCATCCGATATACATTATTCATGCATCGCAACCAGGTATTCACACAAGCATGTTATCAATCAATCTAATCAAATTAATTAATCTGATAATTAGTGACCATCCAATGTTCAAACAACGATTTGATTTTGCTCGAGTCAAACTCGTTTTGCGAATAAGTACTCAAAGTACGAATTCTCGAATTAAATTAAACTACATAATTAAATCCAATTCAATTTGTATTTAATACTAACTCGCTATTTAATTCCAAATTAAATACTACACTTTATTAACGAACTATACTTACGACTTAAATTCCAAATTTAATCGTTACGGGTCTCAAAGCCCGATTAACGTCCAACGTCAATTCAATTAAAGTCCAATAGGCTTTTAATTAATTTCTTAAGGCGTGGAATTTTGGTCAACTCGGGTCAAACCGAATAACCAAAATCCAATCCGGGAATTACCCCATAAGCCCAGAAATCAATTTTGGCCTATTAGGCCCAATTAAACTTAAAGGTCCATTAGTCACATTTGGGCTTTATGGAAGCGGTTTTGGGCCCAATTGGATCCAATCCATTTGGCCTAAACCTAACTTGGTACAACCAAGCCCAATTAGCCCAATAACAACATAACAAGCCCAATTCAATTTAAGGCCCAATTAATTAAATCATAAAAGTCCAATTTCATAATGTAATTAATCCTAAAGTGTATAACACAATTAATCACCCAAATCAATATTTCCAACACATCAAATTAGCCTAATTAATCATGCTTATCATTATTAAATTATGTCCAACACAATTTAACAAAAATCAAACCCATATACATGTTATATCATTCTCGGCAATTTGGGCAATTTGTGTCCGATTCGGTTTCAATCCAATTAAATCCACAATCGACATTAAATCAACATTCCCAAATTGTTTCAAGTCATCCAATGATCAACGAAACAAAATTACTAAGAATTTAGGGCACTCATGTATTCGGCCAAGCCACAAAATTTGGGGAAATTTGTTCCAAACAAAATTTAATCAAATTGATCCAATCAATCCTCAATTAAACATGTAATAAGCATACTTAAACATCCAATTCATCCAAATCATGCTCAAAAACATTTTACCCAAATTTTAAGCCCTAATCATTTTCATGCTCAACATTGCTCTGATACCAATTGTTGGAGTTTTTAAGCCTCCCAAGATCATTAAACAAGCACGAAACAAGTGCGAATACAACGAGGGAGTTGCAGAATACTCACATCGAGCGGTTGAGCAACGCTAGAGGCAACAAAAATCAAATTATGCTCACTATTTTTGCTCGGCAGTCCACTGGTTTCCCTCTCCAAGATTCGGCCATGGTGGTCTTTCTCCAAGCTCCAAGCTCATGGGTGGACTTCCCTATCACCTTCGCATGACTTCGTAGTGTGCTAGCACTCCCGATTTTGCCACAACATCACGACTCTAAGCTTCCCTTAGCTCACGGCAGTGAGCTGTGAAAGAAGAGAGAAATAACTACCCTAGGCGTGAATGAAAGAGAGAAGAGAGAGAAGTGTTGTGTGTTTTGATTCTAATTTGTGTATCTAATACACAAAATGTAATTTCAAATTCATTTACCATGAATTTGGCTTTCAAAAAGTCAAGCCTTAATGGCTCCAACCACACACATCACTCCATCAATCCATCAATCAATGAATAGTGACTGGTGTTAATCACTCAAAGTGAAAGACATCTATCACTTGATTGACGAATGATGTGACGCTAGAAGTGACTAGCGATTTGACGCTTCATTTAACTTGCGTGCTGCACTCGAATTCGAAATGCAAATGCGCTTGCAAATAATCTTGGGCTCGGGTTCGCTAATTCCAAATTAACGAATTTTCCGTTGCGACGTAATTAAATCTAATTTAATTAAATAATCATGCCTAGCATAATTATTATTCACGTCGCTAACGAATTAATTCTAAATTAATTCGTTCGCCCCGAAATCCAATTTCGTTTAATATATCGAATATATTAATTTATCGATTAATTCCAAATTAATCGTTATCTCTCTTTTAAATGATATTTTATCCCAGATAAAATATCTCCGTAATTAATCCCAGATTAATTTTCTCTCTCTTCTAATTAATCCCAGATTAATTTAGAGTGCGAGTCATACGTCATCGGTGAATCTTCGAGAAGCGACCCATGAGATCCCCAGATATGTTGGCAGTAAATTCGGTCGTCAGACTATCCGAATACGTAAGTACCTAGTACTACGTTTTACCGATTTACAAGACAAGGTTGGCTTCTAGCAAAGCGCCATGCCTACCCAATTCTCCGGAAATATCCTTACAGGAATAAAGGATCTATATCAGGTGTAGTATACGTAGTATTGCGTATGTCGATCCAGTATCAGATGATCACGTGCTAGGCCTGGGGCTGGAATTGTGTCTGCCCCGTTCGAAGCACATGTCGGATGTCTGGTAACTAGTCTCTATAATCGGATATACATGACCTTGTCATAATATCCCGATAACTGCAACATTTAAGAGAACCAGTCCCGTATCCTACGTGACCATCATCTCCACTATGACTGGAGTGATACTTCCGTCTTGACATCACACCCAACACACTACGATTCTCGATATACCCAGAAGAGGCGTACACAGAAATCGGTTAAAGCCCTGGACGACCAAAACCAAAGTATATTGATTCTCGTAAGTATTAGCGGTGCAAGTCTCAGGTTAAGACCAAATACACCTACCCTGATTTCGGACTTCCATAGACACATAGTCATACTACCAATGGAATTCCGAGGGGGTCTATCCAGAGCGAAGCTGTTTCCCATACCATCGGTAAAACACAACATCATATTATACTTGCATGAGTATCATATACCCAAATATATGAGAACTATGTCGTTTTGCCCTCACAACGCGCACAAGTGTAATATTAGTCTTTTACGTATTTATCGATGTCCAAACTCGATAATACTCTTACTAGGGATATTTAATGATTTATCCTTCGTGGACTGATACTGTCTCATATCATTCTCAATCCAGGAACAAATCATAGGGACCTCCTATCATTTATACATCTAGGTGATCTAATCACAAATGATAAAAGTGCAATCTCCTTTGTTACATAGTTAATTTGTACAACAACATCATGTTCTGTACAAATAGTAACGCTATGGGTCATAATTTTCCAACATAACCTTTACATGAAAAAAAAAGATATGTATTTTTGCCCAACCAGAGTTGAACTTTCTTGGGCATATCATGGGAGGGGCGAGGTACGAATGGACAAGGCTAAAGTTCGAGCCATCCAAGAATGGGAACAGCCAAACATTGTACCTGAGTTGTGATCCTTCTTTGGATTAGTCAACTATTATCATTGGTTCATACATGGATACTCTACTATTGTTGCACTTTTGACGAATCTTCTTAAGAAAAATCATCTGTGGGAATGGATGAAACAATGCGAGAATTATTGGGATGTATGCCCTAGAGCTACATGTAATGTAAACGGCTTTATATATTTTGAAATAAAATGATGCATTATTCATTTATCAAAGTGTTTATTTAATTTTCGCATATTATAAATTATCACGATTACCCTAGATTACTTATGTACCTTCAGACTTAGTGTATGAGTGTCATACACAAGAGGATTTAAGTCTAAAATTAATAATCTTAAACAGTCCATATAGAGCAAACAAAACAGGTATTTTATTTGTGGTTTGCCTATAGATGTAGTCCATTCTATATTTGTATGACGATATTGATTCAGGATCGTCCATGTAGACACATGAGAATGGAGACACCTTGTATGATGTGATCATATAGGACTAGACCTAGATGGAAATGACTTTCTTATAATATCCGTTAAGCAAATAAAATCATTTCGATCTACTAGATGGTCATATATGGATTGATCTTAATCCTGAGTGTACTACGAACTCCTGTATGGCAGGCTATGTCCTTTGATTTACAAAGGTGAGGTTGGTGTAGCAGTCCCGACCAATAGCTACGTACTTTGGGGACATGGTTTGTTGTGTAGCTGGGAACGTTTTACATAGATATGGAGTTCACTTCTTCTTACGAGAAGTAAATGAGTATCTTTCTTAAGGGTTGATTCGGTACTTGAACGGTTTGAGTGCTCAAGTCTTTCTATTACGAATATAAAGATTAAAATTCGTAATAGTTATGAATAAATTGTTCATTAGAGAATCAATGGTACTTAAGGTATAGATAATTAGAGGGGTATAATGAACATTATGACCCTGCTCTAATTACTAGATACTCGTGAATGGTCAATTCGTATGTAATGACTTTATCGATGGACACCGACTTGGTTCAGCTTAATATATCATCTGCGGCAACGAGAGTGAAACTTCGAGTTTTTAGTGGAATAACCCGAAGTTAATAATTCAGAATATTTAATTAAGAGCTTAATTAATATTTCTAGATTATTGGAGCTCAGAACCGTAGGTCCATTTGGTCCCCGTGCTAGCTCGATTTACTAAAGCGGATTTAGTATAATAGGATAGTCCAATTATATACTCACAAAGGTATAAATATTATTAATATTATTAATAATATTATTTTTTCACACTTGGAACTATATATTAAAAGTTGATATATGGTTTTAATAATTATAAATGAATAAAATTAAATTATATTTGATATAATTAATAAGGCTAAAGTTGGAATTTCCAATTTTTGGGTTTTGGAAACCCTTGGTATTATTTTGGAAGTTATGACTTTCAAAAGGTTAATTAAATATTTATTTTTGTAACATATATTGGCTTTATGGAAAGTTAATATTGGAGTTGCAAAATTAATATTTTTCCTATGTCTTGGCCAAATTTTGGAGGTGGAAAAAGGGGAAGGGTTTTGTTTGTTTTGGAAACAAATAACCCTAGATATAAAAAGGAATTTTATTTTTTCTTTTTGACAAGCCTCTCATTCTAACCCTAGCCTTCTTCTTCTTCTTCTTCTTTCTCTCTCAAAAGTTGAGATAAACCAAAAGAAAGAAAAAGAAGAAATTAAAAAGAAATATCAAGTGTATTTAAATCTCTAAATCGTTTAGGGATTGTTTTGTAAGTCTTGCCCACACAAGTTTCCGTTGGTAACGAGATATAGTTCGGAAGACTTTGTGGTGTCGAACAAATCATCATCTTCATCTCATTCTTGTTGTTCATGAAAGTGAGCATTATTTTTGCACATGGCCGCCCCTATACTTGGTGAAACAGAACTCGATTGGGTTTCATTTTAATCCAGTGTTTTGGAGAATATTTTGTGGTGTTTTGGGGCTGTGTTGGGGCTGTTTTCAAGTGAAAAATTAGAACCAAATTGCAGTCTTAGTCCACGTATTTCAGGGGTTGTTTCTGCAGTGCGTTGGGTGCGGATCGAGTCCAAAATAATCCAATTTTTGTTCGGCTGTTCGGGGACTGTTCCAGGGCTGTTTCGGTGCTGGAATTTTGTCTAAAACCGAAGCAAAATTTCAATAGTGGTGGCAGTAACATTCGGCAGTTCAAAAGGAGGGGCAGAAAAAATTTTCAAGTCCGATCTGTGTGCCTAAACCGTTTCCGCTGCGCAAGGAAAGCGTTTCCTACAAGAATGCCTTCCAAACACTTAAGAGGACAATCATTGAGGAACTGGTAATGGCATTACCCGACCACCAAACCAATTGGCTTCCAAATTGACTTCTTGTTATTTAATTTTGGATTAGCTTCTTACACAGTAGCGTCAATTATTATTATCGTAGGATTATAGTTCTTTTTAGCATTAGGAATAGCAATATCCTTTATTTAATCATATTAGCATTATAGTATTAGAACTTACATTAAATTGATATTAGTTATTTAAACTGGTTCCAAAATTTGATTCAGATTCCCACCACATTAGAAGCAGAACCGGATCGAAAAAATTAGTTCTTAACATTTTGAAGTCGAAACCGACCCCAAATGAATCGGTTTCAATTCCGAAACCGAAAAATTGATTCGGTTCCTTGCGATTTTGGGTTGAACAAGAACCAATTCTCACTTTTACGTCTAATCAACTTTTTGGTCAATAATTAATTCATGTGGCATACACGCAATCATACTTTGACTTTGATAAGGAAATAATTATACGTTTGGTTCAATGTGGTTAGCATGAATTTACCATGCATGGAGAAAAGAGAGACGGTGAATGAGTTTGAAGGTGAGAATTATATGTTGGTTGAATGAGAGAATGAGCATGGGTTTTGGGAAGATAAATTTGAAAAGTATATTAAATGTCTTTTTTACCATTTTCTCATTAATTTGGAATATTAATTTGATTTTGGACATTATTAAGCATTATCAATACACAATATTATTTGTCCTACAACTAATGTTACATGTTCCACGTCTTACACATAAAATAAAATACCATTGTTCCAAGTCTTGCATATTAGACAAATAAGATTAACAATCTGCATATATCAAGCTCTCAATATCTTCCCAAAAAATATTTTCTTGTGTTATGACAGCCAACATGTTATTATAATTAATTGATCCAACTGATGTCTGACGGTAAAACCTTAATCAAGTCAATGGTTATTTAGTAATTGTTAATAATTATGTTATTTTCCCTAAGGAAGTTGTTAGTTCCATTTTTATTGGCAATGTCCGTAACAAAACTGTTGGACAATTATGACTCATAGCGTCACTGTTTGTACAGATCATGGTGTTGTTGTACAAATTAACTATGTGACAAAGGAGATTGCACTTTTATCATTTGTGATTAGATCACCTAGATGTATAAATGATAGGAGGTCCTTATGATTTGTTCATGGATTGAGAATGATATGAGACAGTATCAATCCACGAAGGATAAATCATTAAATATCCCTAGTCAGAGCATTGTCGAGATTAGACATCGATAAATGCGTAAAAGACTAGTATTACACTTGTGCGCGTTGTGAGGGCACAACGACAAAGTTCTTATATGTTTGGGTATAGGATACTCATGCAAGTGTAATAGGAGGTTGTGTTTTACCGATGGTACGGGAAATAGCTTTGCTCTAGATAGACCCCCTCAGAATTCAATTGGTAGTATGACTATGTGTCTATGGAAGTCCGAAATCAGGGTAGGTGTATTTGGTCTTAACCTGAGACTTGCACCGCTAATACTTGGGACAATCAATATACTTTGGTTTTGGTCGTCCAGGGCTTTAACCGGTTTCTGTGTACGCCTCTTCTGGGTATATCGAGAATCGTAGTGTGTTGGGTGTGATGTCAAGACGGAAGTATCACTCCAGTCATAAGGAGATGATGGTCACGTGGGATACAGGATTGGTTCTCTTAAATGCTGCAGCTATCGGGATATTATGACAAGGTCATGTATATCCGATTTTAGAGACTAGTTACCAGACATCCGATATGTGCTTCGTACAGGGCAGACACAATTCCAGCCCCAGGCCTAGCACGTGAACATCCGATACTGGATCGACATACGCAATACTACGTATACTATGCCTGATATAGATCCTTATTCCTGTAAGGATATTTCTGGAGAATTGGGTAGGCATGGCGCTTTGCTAGAAGCCAACCTTGTCTTGTAAATCGGTACAAACGTAGTACTAGGTACTTACGTGTTCGGATAGTCCGACGACCGAATTACTACTGCCAACATATCCGAGGATCTCATGGGTCGCTTCCCGAAGATTCACCGATGACGTATGACTCTCACTTTTATTAATGTCGGATTAATTAAAAATGAGAGAGAAAATTAATCTGGGATTAATTACGGAGATATTTTATCTGGGATAAAATATCATTTAAAGAGAGATAACGATTAATTTGGAATTAATCGATAAATAGTATATTCGATATCTTATACGAAATTGGATTTCGACGCGGAATTAAAATTAGATTTTAATTCGGGCGAACGAGTTAATTTAGAATTAATTCATTTGCGACGTGAATAGTGATTTCTCTAGGCATAATCATTTAATTACGTCGCAACGGAAAATTCATTAATTTGGAATTAGCGAACCCGAGCCCAGGATTGTTTGCGAGCGCATTTGCATTTCGAATTCGAGTGCGGCATGCAAGTCAAATCAAGCGTCAAATTGCTAGTCGCATCAAGCGTCAAATCGTTAGTCACTTTGAGGGATGTGACAACTTGTCACTTGATTTGATTGATTGAGTGATGTGACTTTATGGGAGTTGTTGAAGCTTTTAATGGCTTGACTTTTTTGGAAAAAGAAAATCAATAATTAATTTTGGAAATTGATTTGTGTATTAGATACACAAAATAGCCAACAAACACACAACTCTCCTCTCTCTCTTTCTTTCTTCCTCATTCACGCCCATGGAGGGGCATTTTCTTCTATTTTTGGCAGCCCACTGCCGAGGGACAAGGAGAAAAATGGGAAGAAAAAGTCACGATTTTGTGGCAAAATCGGGAGTGCTAGCACACTACGAAGTCATGCGAAGGTGATAGGGAAGTCCACCAATGAGCTTGGAATCATTTGACGAAGCTTGGAGTTTGGAAGTTGATCCACAAAGCCGAAAATGGAGGAGGCAGTAGCAGGTCACTGCTGAATGCACAAGTGGGTAGAAATGAAATTTTTGTTGCCTCATGCGTCGCTCAACCGATCGATGTGAGTATTCCGCGACTTCTTTGATTGTATTTGCACTTGTTTCATGCTTGATAAATGATCTTGGGACCTTATAGAATTCCAACAATGGTATCAGAGCAATATTGAGCATGAAAATGATTAGGGCTTAAAATTTGGGTAAAATGTATTTGAGCATGTTTTGATTAAATTGGATGAATTAGTATTCTTAATACATGTTTAATTAAGGATTGATTGGATCAATTTGATGAAAAATGTTTGGAACATTTTTCTCCAAAATTGTTGGCTTGGCCGAATCTTCACTATGCCCTAATGTCTTGGAGTTTTTGATTTTTGATCATTGGATGTGTTGGAAATCAATTGGGATGTTGATTTAATGTCGATTGTGGAATTAATTGGATTGAAACCAAATCGGACATAAAATTACCCTCCATTGCCGAGAGTTAAGAAGCATGTATGGGTTTGATTTTTTAATCAAAATGTGTTGGATATGTGATGATGATAATGAGCATGATTAGTTGTGTAAATTGATGATTTGGAAATGTTGATTTATGTAATTAATAATGCTATACACTTTGGGTAATTAAATTGTGAAATTGGATTTTGTAATTTAATTATATTGGGCCTAATTTTGGAAATTGGACTTTTAAAGTTGTTATTGGGCTTATTGGGCTTGGTTGTACTAAGTTGGGTTTAGGCAAAATTGGTTGGATCCAATTGGGCCCAAAACCGCCTCCATAAAGCCCAAATGCAACTAATGGACCTTTAAAGTTTAATTGGGCCTAAATTGATTTCTAGGCTTATGGGGTAATTCCCGGATTGGACTTTGGTTATTGGATTTGACCCGAGTTGACCAAAAGTCAACGCCTTAAGAAATTAATTAAAAGCCCATTGGACTTTAATTAAATTAATATTGGATATTAATCGGGCTTTGAGACCCGTAACGATTAAATTTGGAATTTAAGTCGTAAAGGTTTATTAATAAAGTGTAATATTTAATTTGGAATTAAATAACGAATTAGTATTAAATACAAATTGAATTGGATTTAATTATGTAGTTTAATTTAATTCGAGAATTCGTACTTTGAGTACTTATTCGCAAAACGAGTTTGACTCGCGCAAAATCAAATCGTTGTTTGAACATTGGATGGTCACTAATTATTAGATTAATTAATTTGATTAGATTGATTGATAACATGCTTGTGTGAATACATGGTTGCGATGCATGAATAATGTATATCAGATAGATATTAGATGGGTGGGGCAATTTTAGAAATTGTTTTAATAAATTTGGACTTTATTAATTGGACCTGCGTGTCCAGCCTTATCACCTCTTTATTCTTTGTATTCTCTTCTCACCTATTCCCCTAAATGTAAATGAGGTTTCTTTAGAAGTGTAGTGTAACGGGTAGAAGAAATATTTGTGCTAGCGGGAGAGAGGAAATGGAGAGATTTGATCTAGGATCATTGTGTAAAGTATCAATCCGCATATCATTATTATTTTATTTATACGCGCTTTATTATGTATTTAGAATGCATGTTTAAGGGTGTATGATGATGAGACCTTAACAAAGATAATAAATTGGTTGCCAATTTGCACGCAAAAAAACCCTCACAAAATATTAAGCGTTTTTCCTTCGATTGAGTGATTCTTACTGAAGATCCAAGACTGGCACTGGTTTGTTGGCCAAAGTCAAGACCTTTGTCCGTCGCGGATGTGTTTGAATCATGAAGGCTTTGTTCCATATTGGTGTCTTGTCCAGGTTGTGGTTTATTGGCCAAAGTCAAGATCACTTCTTGTCCATCGACATCGATTACGAAGCTTTCCACAGTCAATGGGTTCCGCTTAACTGGGATCATTAAGTTTGTTGTGCCAAAGCCAAGGCTTAGTTGATTCAGAGGAAAAAGGTTAGGTAATATATTGGATATATTGGCATATATAAGATATATGTTTTGGACTTGGATGTCCCCCTACTGGATCTAGGAATTGGATGGGATCCAATTGATCTTAGAGATCTACCTAGTTAATTATCATACAATTTGTTGGCCAAAGTCAAGATTGTGTGATATTTAACAGGATCCTAGCCCGCTAGGAAACACGGTTTCCCGAGTACTCGACAGAGGGTTAGAGGTTCGCCGAAAAATAGTGGGAGGCAAGAATTGAATTTGCAATATTCGGTTAATTACTTGCCATACGCGCTCAAATCAAATATCATTCGTCGTCAAATAATTAAATGTTAGTTGGACTAATATTTAAATTGTTGTTTTAATTAACAGTTGGACTGTATTCAAACAAATTAAAATTATAGTTGATTAAAATAGTTGGACTATAATAATCATTATAATAAATAGTACCTAAATCGTTGATTAAATAGTTGGACTATTAGAATCAAGATAAAATTGAAAAATTGACATTTAAAACATAATCCTAGGGAAAATGTATTTAAATGGTTTAATTTTCAAAATTGGGAAAAATTTCAGGAAGGCCTGGAAACTAATAAGTTACTTTATTTGATAAAATAACATATTAGGCCTAAGCCCGGAGTTAAGCAAATAGTAGAGCATAATCTTTGGAAGATTTATGTAATGATAACTTTAGTGCTTAATCCATTAGGCTTGCTAATTAGACTCCTTAATTTCTGAATCAGAACTAAGGATTAGATCCTTAAAGTATGATAATGAAATTGAAGGATCTTCATAAATCTATCTTTAGATTTTAGAAGTACTAAATTGCAATAATAACTCTTGGAGAGTTAATGACTATTCTCAAGGAGATAAAGTCAAAGTTTGCAATAGGCAAGTAGCGCAAGGCGCACTTCACTTCGATATTCTAGAAGACAAAGGCTTGGCCAAAGGCTTCTGGAATATGAAAAGGGCAAAGGCAAAATCATTATAATCTTCTGGGAAGATAAATGACATATCCCAAAATGTCTGCCAAAATGTGGCAAACAGGATCGCGGAAGCATGACTTCCGTTTGGACAAGGCAGACATGAAGGTATTGAAGACGAGCAAGGCTATGACTTCAAATATATTTGTCATAATTATGTTCACTACTAGTATTGAAATTGGATTTTAAATACTTAGTGTGATACATAAATATGTACTGATGTTCAGAATCTGCTATGAGCAGGATACTGACTTCAAATTGAGATTAATCTGAGAATTGGAAACGGGACGAAAGTCACTGTTTCAACCGTAGATACCTAAGTTTAGGAACTACCTTCGGGTGTGTACTTAAATTAGGAAACTGTTATAATCTGACTAGTTTGACTAGAAACATCATCTCTATATCAGTGTTTAACCGGCTGCGAGTGAACCTTTATATTCTAGAACACTAATTTATTATATAAAGATGATATTGAGATAAACGCATTAGATGTGAATAACGGCATTTATATTTTGAATATAAATAAATCTCAAACGTATAAAATGACAAACAAATAGCTCAAACTGATTTGATCAGAAGAAACTGTTGTGGCATTGTTGTCTGGGACACAATTAAACAAGACTCGTATATCCACACTTTCGAAGAGTGGGTACTATGACTGATTTGATTCTATTCAAATAAGTCACGAATCTGGTTTATTGGGCAAAGTGCCTAAAACACTATTTACTTGGTAAAAGTGTAAATGCCACCGATCTGTTAGCCCTAGTTCATAGTGAAGCAAGTGGGCCCATGTCTAGCTAGGCTAGAGGTGGATATGAATATTTTGTGACCTTTATGGATGCGGCATCGCGTTATGGTTATGTGTTTCCTTTAAAAACAAATCGGAAACTTTTAAAGTTTTCGACACGAAATAGACAAACAGATCGGCTGAAGTATTAAACCGTCACGGTAAGACCGTAATGGAAAATACTTAGGCAATAAGTTTCTAATATACTTGAAAAAGTAAAGTATTCTTTCAATAAGGACTTGACATGATCCAGGCCGACAACAAACCAAAGGACACATTACAAGTACCAGAAGGGCCCAATTACGAGGCATAGGACCAAAAGACTCAGAGAAGCAATGGCGGGATTAGTTCAGAGTTTTATGGCCGACTGCAACAAACAAATAGAGCTGCATGTGGGCTTCGATGGAAAGGGCTCAAAACCATTTCACTTGGCCCAAATCAGTTTAGAATAAAGCTTCCTAGGCATTTGAAGACTTAAAGACTTGATATTTGTGTAATTTCATTTTTAGGGGCATTGTTGTCTTTATGCCTTTAGGGTTTCTTTTTGTAACACTATTTAAGCTTACTTTCTTCTTCATTTGAGGGTAATCAACGACATTTTAAAACTCAAAAGCTTAAAGCTTTGGCTATGGCCGAATTCTTGTAAGGGAGGGATTCCCCTTTTCAAGTTTGAATTGACTTATCTAAGTTTTGGCAAACTTAGTGGCGTCTCCATTGCTAGCAAAACACTACAAGGATTCATCTTAAAGGTTCTCAAGGGCAAGTTCTTTGTGGGTCTTCTTCGTGGCCTTGGAAGGGTTTTGTTTCCACAAAATCAAATTTGCGGTTCTTGGGGTTTTGTCTGTTGCTTGGGGTTTGCTTGGATTTTCGAATCCAAGTGGGTTTCTTGTCATTTGGTATCTAGAGCTCAAGGTTCCAATGTCTGATTTTTCTATCTTTACTTTTGTGTGATTCTGTTTTTATTTTGTTCTTTGTTATTTTCGTTTCATTTCTTGTTGGATCTTGTTTCTGTTTTTGTTTTGTTTATTTCTGGATCTGGGTTTGTTTTGTTCTTCCTATCAGTTCGTCATAGTTGCATATCAGTTCATCTTTATCATTTTCCAGTTCTGGGTTTCTGTTATGTTCTTCCTATCAATTCGTCATAGTCATTCTGTTCTTCAGCATATGTTTAAGAAATAAGCATGTTCTTTGGCGGCTGTGTGATTTGTTTCTAAAACCCTAGTGAAATTTGAAATCTGACTCTGAATTCAGACCCTGAAACTCAACCTCTGAAATCAGACTCTAAAAACTTAGCCTTTGAAATCTGACTCTGAAATCAGACCTTGAAACTTAGTCTCTGAAATTAGACCCTGAAGATTAGCCTCTGAAAATCAGACTCTGAAAAGTAACCTCTGAAATCAGACCCTGACCAGTAGCCTCTGAAGTCAGACACTGAATAGTAACCTCTGAAATCAGACCCTGATCAGTAGCCTCTGAAGTCAGACACTGAATAGTAACCTCTGAAATCAAACCCTGACCAGTAGCCTCTGAAATCATACCTTGAAAATTAACCTCTGAAATCAGACACTGACCAGTAGCCTCTGAAATCAGACCCTGACCAAAAGCCTCTGAAATCAGACCCTGAAAATCAGCCTCTGAAATCAGAACCTAAATCAGCCTCTGAAATCAGAACCTAAATTAGCCTCTGAAATCAGAACCACAGTATCAGCATCTGACGTTATCAAAAAAAAAAAAGTAAAAAAGTGATTTTTTTTGGTTGAATTTATTTTATTCCATATTATCATTTAGGTGCCCGTGGAGGGTATCCCATCAAAATTTCTATAGCGGTGCCAAATTTTCTCCTGAAATTGCATACGACCGTGAATTTACATGCTTATTTTTTTTCCATTGTGGTAATTGTTCACTTCTTTATTCCAAATACTCTAGTTTAAGTATTATTGATTGAGTCTTCGTCGTTGCTATTCCTGTTCGCATTTTGTTTCCACCTGTCCCATATATATTATTAGACCTTTGTGTTTCATGCTGGCTTGAGGACTACATTTGGTTTGTATTCTTGGATTGAGTGTGATTCACATTTGAATTAAGGACGAACTCAAGAGTGGTAAAAGGCAGTGATTATGAGCACAGTATCGGGTAAAAGCCAATAGAGTGCAAACACGAGTGGAGTGATATCATTCGAGTGTAAACACGTGAGATTGTGAGGATTTAGATATTTGCTTTACTTTCTTGTTATTTCTAATCTGTTTGTTTAGTGTTGAGATGGCAGGTCTAACTACTGATGAAAAGCTTGAGGCTTTGGATAGGAAATTTACAGATATGATGGAGAAGCAATGGCGGGATTAGTTCAGAGTTTTATGGCCGACTGCAACAAACAAATAGAGCTGCATGTGGGCTTCGATGGAAAGGGCCCAAAACCATTTCACTTGGCCCAAATCAGTTTAGAATAAAGCTTCATAGGCATTTGAAGACTTAAAGACTTGATATTTGTGTAATTTCGTTTTTAGGGGCATTGTTGTCTTTATGCCTTTAGAGTTTATTTTTGTAACACTATTTAAGCTTATTTTCTTCTTCATTTGAGTGTAATCAACGAAATTATAAAACTCAAAAGCTTAAAGCTTTGGTTATGGCCGAATTCTTGTAAGGGAGGGATTCCCCTTTTCAAGTTTGAATCGACTTATCTAAGTTTTGGCAAACTTAATGGCGTCTCTATTGCTAGCAAAACACTACAAGGATTCATCTTAAAGGTTCTCAAGGGCAAGTTCTTTGTGGGTTTTCTTCGTGGCCTTGGAAGGGTTTTGTTTCCACAAAATCAAATTCGCGGTTCTTGGGGTTCTGTCCGTTGCTTGGGGTTTGCTTGGATTTTCGAATCCAAGTGGGTTTCTTGTCAGGACTCCTCCCGGAACACGTCAATTTGACGGTGTGTCCGAACAGATAAACCAAATTTTGTTGGACAAGATAAGGTTAATCATGAGTCGCACTGAGCTACCATTTCCTTCTACGGATAAGCATTTAAACAGTGCAGAACTTATTTTGAATAAGGTTCCATAAAATCTATTTGACAGACTTCAAATTAGATATAAATAGGAAAGAAACCGGGTTTCTCTTTCCTGATGATTTGGGTATGCTAGGCATACGTTTGGATGATACCAAACTAAAACCCAAATTGGATAAGTGCCAATTGTACGTTATCCTAGGGATACCAAAGTATAGTACTTATACAACTCACAAGAGAACAATATAATTGTTGCTCGCCATGCGGGTTTCCTAAGAGGAATACCGATATGCAGTGGTAAGTGGGAGGATAGTATAACTCGATGAAAATCGAAGTGATAATGTTCCAGGCACCAATCCTTAATGGAATACAAATAGTTCATCAAGGATGAAACTATACCATTAATCTTCGAATACACAAGAACCGCGTAAGTCAGAGAGAGTCAGAAGACAACCTGAGGTATGGGTTTCTGATCTCACCTCATAAAGATATCAATCTTTTGAGGAATACCAACTGACTATGTATGAGGAAGTGATACAAGGTATCGACTCCCTATTGTGACAAAGTGTCATGAATCCGAAATGGATTCCATGTATACCAACTAAGTTTGGATACTAGTTGATGTACCGCAAGGCATTGTGCCTATTGGTACTATATAAGTCTTCAAGGAAGACATACATGAAAGGCAACATACCAACGTGAAAAGCTAGGCTTTTAGCGAAAATGTATCGTTATCAACGTTGTGTTGATTACGATTCAACCTTTTAATTGTTGCCATTGTAAATCCATTTGGATAATGCTTGCTAATGCTGGATGTTTCATTTATGAAATATGTCAGTTGAACGGGAAAATCGCTTTCCTTAAAAGGAAACCTTATGGAGGATGTTTACATCATCTTGTCGGTTTTGTCGTACCAAAACTAGCAAACAAGGTTTGCAGGTTATTCGATCCATGTTTGGATTGAAGCAAGCATTAGGTTCTTGGAATTACCGTTTTGATGTAATCATAATAGTTTATGATTTAATTCAAAACCAAATGATTCTTGTGTATATAAGAAGGTTAGTGGAAGTGCACTGACAGTTTCCTATAAATAATGATAATATGTCATTTCTTGGAAATGATATTCCCATAATAAATAAAATCGGTGAAAGCTTGGCTTTCATAAATACTCTCCGAGAAATCGTTCATTGAAAAATGTACGCGACCTGGTGTCTCATACGCTTTGAGCATATGGATTCACAATCAGGCCAATCCAAGTGATAGTCACTGGATTGAAGTTAAGAACATCCGTTAGTTTCTTAGAGAACTAAGGATGATGTCTTAATCTATGAAGAATGAGAACTTGAAGTGACTGGGTTCACTACAGCAAGTTTCCTAACCGATTAAACGACTACAAGTCGCTAAACGGTACTATACAGTATGGATAATGGAACAGTGAGCTGGAAATCTTCCAAGCAAGATACTGTTACCAAATAAACAACAAATGCGGTTAATTGCTGCAGCTGAAGCAGCAATAGAAGCCATATGGGTCAATAATAAATCTAATTAGATTAGATATAGTTCTGTTAGCAGCTGAGCTAGGCGTCAGCACAGGCTAAAGAATTAATGGTCTCATAAACGATCCAGATACATACTTCGACTATTCATCTGATTCGTTCGGATCATACATCGTGGTGATGTGATGATCGTATAAATCGCATCAGATGATAATCATGCAAATCCGCTGACGAAAGCATTTCTCAGCAGTTTGAGTGAACCGTACATAGTTCGGGTGTAAGACACTCGAGTGACTGGCTATAGGCCAAGTGGGAGATTGTTGGACAATTATGACCCATAGTGTTACTGTTTGTACAGATCATGGTGTTGTTGTACAAATTAACTATGTGACAAATGAGATTACACTCTTATCATTTGTGATTAGATCACCTAGATGTATAAATGATAGGAGGTCCTTATGATTTGTTCCTGGATTGAGAATGATATGAGACAGTATCAATCTACGAAGGATAAATCATTAAATATCCATAGTCAGAGCATTGTCAAGATTGGACATCGATAAATGCGTAAAAGACTAGTATTACACTTGTGCGCGTTGTGAGGGCACAACGGCATAGTTCTCATATATTTGGGTATAGGATACTCATGCAAGTGTAATAGGAGGTTGTGTTTTACCGATGGTACGGGAAACAGCTTCGCTCTCGATAGACCTCCTCGGAATTCCATTGGTAGTATGATTATGTGTCTATGGAAGTCCGAAATCAGGGTAGATGTATTTGGTTTTAACCTGAGACTTGCACCGCTAATACTTGCGACAATCAATATACTTTGGTTTTGGTCGTCCAGGGCTTTAACCGGTTTCTGTGTACGCCTCTTCTGTGTATATCGAGAATCGTAGTGTGTTGGGTGTGATGTCAAGACGGAAGTATTACTCTAGTCATATGAAGATGATGGTCACGTATGATACGGGACTGGTTCTCTTAAATGCTGCAGCTATCGGGATATTATGACAAGGTCATGTATATCCGATTATAGAGACTAGTTACCAGACATCCGATATGTGCTTCGTACATGGCAGACACAATTCCAGCCTCAGGCCTAGCACGTGAACATCCGATACTGGATCGACATACGCAATACTACGTATACTACGCCTGATATAGATCCTTATTCCTGTAAGGATATTTCTGGAGAATTGGGTAGGCATGGCGCTTTGCTAGAAGCCAACCTTGTCTTGTAAATCGGTACAAACGTAGTACTAGGTACTTACGTGTTCGGATAGTCCGACGACCGAATTTACTGCCAACATATCCGGGGATCTCATGGGTCGCTTCCCGAAGATTCACCGATGACGTATGACTCGCACTTTTATTAATCTCGGATTAATTAAAAATGAGAGAGAAAATTAATCTGGGATTAATTGCGGAGATATTTTATCTGGGATAAAATATCATTTAAAGAGAGATAACGATTAATTTGGAATTAATCGATAAATAATATATTCGATATATTATACGAAATTGGATTTCGACACGGAATTAAAATTAGATTTTAATTCGGGCGAACGAGTTAATTTAGAATTAATTCGTTTGCGACGTGAATAGTGATTTCGCTAGGCATAATCATTTAATTACGTCGCAACGGAAAATTCGTTAATTTGGAATTAGCGAACCCGAGCCCGAGATTGTTTGCAAGCGCATTCGCATTTCGAATTCGAGTGCGGCACGCAAGTCAAATCAAGCGTCAAATTGCTAGTCGCATCAAACGTCAAATCGTTAGTCACTTTGAGTGATGTGACAACTTGTCACTTGATTTGATTGATTGAGTGATGTGACTTGATGGGAGTTGTTGAAGCTTTTAATGGCTTGACTTTTTTGGAAAAAGAAAATCAATAATTAATTTTGGAAATTGATTTGTGTATTAGATACACAAAATAGCCAACAAACACACAACTCTCCTCTCTCTATTTCTTTCTTCCTCATTCACGCCCATGGAGGGGCATTTTTCTTCTGTTTTTGGCAGCCCACTACCGAGGGACAATGAGAAAAATGGGAAGCAAAAGTCGCGATTTTGTTGCAAAATCGGGAGTGCTAGCACACTACGAAGTCATGCGAAGGTGATAAGGAAGTCCACCCATGAGCTTGGAATCATTTGACGAAGCTTGGAGCTTGGAAGTTGATCCACAAAGTCGAAAATGGAGGAGGCAGTAGCAGCTCACTGCCGAATGCAAAAGTGGGCAGAAAATAAATTTTTGTTGCCTCACGCGTCGCTCAACCGATCGATGTGAGTATTCCGCGACTTCTTTGATTGTATTTGCACTTGTTTCATGCTTGATAAATGATCTTGGGACCTTAGAGAATTCCAACAAAAACAAGTTCAATTGAGTTGTAATAAGTCTTGAAGAACTTGGAGCAATTGGATTGATTTTTGGAAAAGTTTTGCATGAAGATCAGACAAGCGTTATTGCTGCGTTCGTTGAAGCGTTCGAACGTGTGGCATTAATGTCATGTTCATTGTTGAGTTCGAACGAAACATTCTAGAGAGCAAACGTTCGAGGTAAGTTCGAGTATGCGTTTGAACGAAATATTCCAGAGAGCACGCGTTCGAGTGGCGTTTGAACGCCCGTGGGGAACTAAGTTATTTTGGACGTATTTTTAATTTATTTTGCTATTTGGACGCCTATCTTTTTTCCCTACTTTTATACAAACATTATAGCCACCTCCCACAAGTGTTAAAAACATATTCTCTCAAAGCTGCAAACCTTTATAGCTTTTCAACCTATTCTTTTCTTACCTTGAAGATTTCATTGTTTTCCTTGTCTTCGCTTTTATGGTGAAATTGATACTTGTTAAACCATCAACACAAATCAAACCAACTTTCCTAACCCTTCAGAGTTCTCTAGGAGGAAGTTTGGTAGTCGGAGTTCCGACGTTCAGAGTTTGCATAGTTGATCCACTCAAAGACTTCAGAGGTTATGAAGAAAACCGTGGGGTACGGGCTCGAGGAGTTCTTCGAGTTCTTACAGTCTAGAGATATTAGAGTCGGTGGAGTTGCCACCATAGGTCTTTTACCATCACTGTAAGTTTTTCTCTTTATAGTGGATTTGGGCTAATAGCCGAGATACGCAGTGATTTTTTACTTGCACGAGTTTTCCACTTCGTCACCAAAATAATTTTGTTGATTTTGTGTGTTTGATATTTATTTTCTGCACTATTATTTATTGCCTGAATATTTTACTTTGATCTATAAATGCGTAGACATAAAGTTAATTTGATTAATCCATAGACACATTAATTAAGACTTGTCTTAGTTAATTGTGATAAATTCCGCAAAGGGTCAGAACCTCAGACAAATACGAAATTTCAGAGGTAATAACAATATCGTCTATATGAAGAGAATTGCTTGTTGTCACATGAGGAAAATAAGGAGTCGAAACTCACGCTCATGAATCTCTTTAAAATTCAACCAAATAAAAGAATGAATATCTCCCAAACTCATTCCTTCGGCTCACTTTCTATTCTCCCCAACAAAACGTAGCATAAATGGGAATGTCAAACAACCCAAATGAAAACATATGGAAAATTATTTTCGCGACACATAGATTTTTAATAAAAGTATATATGATCTTTAAAGTAGTTTTGTTTTGATAATGGCACTGTAGTATATAGATTTTTTTGGTTAATATCAACAACCACTTTTCATTAACAATATTATAATCAATTAACAAATACATAAGAAAAAGTATTCTTTCATTTATACTATTTAATTTTATAATGGCTCTCTTTGATACAAAATAAAAATGTTATGTAATGTAAATGACATTATCATAATTTCTTAGTAGTGCAAAAATAATCCCGTGATTTAATATCAATAATGTAGCGAAACCGTAGAGTATCAACTCTCCCAAAAATAAAAAAATTCTTACCTAAAAAACTAGTGATCTTCAAGATTACATCTATTCAAATTTAGTTTTTAATACATCTATCCAAAAGGTCATGGATGAGATGAGAGGATCTTAATGCAAATATATATAAGTTGCAATAACCAACACACTTGAATCACTAAAAGAAAATGTCCAAATACAGAAAGAAAATGCTGACGGATTACCAACAATTTCTAAAATAAATATCGATAAGATAATATCGACTGAATGCAAATAGAATTTTTGTTGGTAGTTTAGCGACGCTTGAAATCTATTACTAATTGTGGCGCCATAAATTGACATCAAGATTTATCGATGAAATAATGACGGAATTTTCCATCGCTAAACATAATGTCAATTTATGGTGTTACAATTACTGACAAAAAAATTTCCGTCGATATTTAGTCGACTTAATATTTTAATTTATTAAATTAAAATAAATTTATTATTAGTTATATATTAATAAAATATCAAGTAGCTGCAAATTTTTGATATTACATATATATTTCTTTTTCTACTACTCAGCAACATTATTTCCTAGTTTTTTTTAGAAAACGTTAGAAATCCTACCGTCAAACCACCTGACTCGGATTTAAGTGGAACAAGTAAAACTCACGACTGTCTCAGACTCTTACAAGAAATACAGTCTCTAAAATAAAATAAAATAAAATTAGATCCATAATTGCATATATACATCATTCCGTTTAAATAACAATTTCGTTAATAGTTTTTCACGTTGTGCATGTTATACACGAAGACTAACAAACTTTTGATTTTGAGTTTTGACATTGAAATTTAAATAGCAATAAGCAGCAGACCGCAGACGCATTAAACTTTAACAATCAATTTCAACAGTAACTAACAAACTTTTTGATTAAATAGCAATAAGCAGCAGACGCATTAAACTTAAACAATTAATTTCATCTACTGTCTTTGTCAATACTCTCTCTTTCTTTCTATATATATAGAGATATATCTTCATTCTTCTCATCTGATTCGATAGCAAGATCTCAACTAAATAAGCCATGGCAACCGTACGAGTTACCATGGAGGTTGGAAACGACGGCGTTGCGCTCCTCACTTTGATTAATCCTCCCGTCAACGCCTTAGCTATTCCAAGTGAGCTTTTATTTTTCAGATTTATTTTGAAAATTGTGAGATTTGCTTGATTGAGTTTTGTTGTTGTTTGTTTGTGCAGTTATTAACGGATTGATGGACAAGTTTGAGGAGGTGACGAGGCGAAACGACGTTAAGGCTATTGTTGTCACTGGTCTGTTTCTTTACTAATTTGACTCATATACTCTTTTGTCTTTGTTACTGTTTATTATAGTGTTTCGTGAGAGTATAGACTAGTTTATAAGTTAGTTTATATTCTCAATCAATATTCTATGTTCATTGCTATGTGGCTTGGTCAGAGTATCAGTTAGTTGTTGACATTGTTTCTTATTAAGAAAAGAAGACTATTCATTCATGTTTTTGGGTAACAATATCTGTTGATTATAAAAGTAACTTCTTACTGAAGGAATCGCCATTAAAAAAAAAAAAAAAAAAAAAAAAAAAAAAAAAAAAAAACTGTTCCGAAACAATTTGTTTGAGCTTTTATATTAATTTTTTTTTTTCCACTTTTTGGTTGAAAGTGATGAAATGATTTTAGTGACAAGTCTGCAGAGATGGATTCTCTTCAAAATATAAGGATGGTGTGGAAATTACCTTCTGATAGAGGGACTGAAGTAGAAGGGTCGAAGCCTAATTTTAATATAAAATAGTATTTTAGATCAAGTGGAGCATGATAAGAGAAAGTTATAATTTCGGGATTTTTTTTCATGTTGCATATTGGATATAGTTCTCTGATATTATTTTTGTTTCTCTTGGTTATTGATTTGAAGGCAAGGGTGGAAGGTTTTCTGGTGGATTCGACATCAATGTTTTTCAGAAGGTTCACGCGACTGGTATGAGATAATAATTTTCTTTGTAGTGGAGTATATAAATGGGCGGTAGGAGGAGTGGGTTACCCATGTTAAGCCCAGTGCTAATCCAATAATTTCTTATATTTTCCTTTATAAAAATAATAATAAAATATTTAGTCCATCAATATTATATAAAAATAAATAAATTTTAGCCACTCCCTAGATAAAATCCTGCCTTCGCCCATTAAGAAGCTTTGTCTTGGACTTTGTTATTTTGTATTTACAACTGTATTCTGTGGCCTGGCAGGGGATGTTTCGATTCTGCCCGATGTATCAGTTGATCTTCTTGTCAACTTAATTGAAGGTCTTTACTTTAATTTACTATTTATGTCTCTTTAATTGCAGCTTGAAGGGTCTCTTTTTTTGCAAAATATTATTTTGATCTTGTTCTTTTATGACCGTAGATTGCAGGAAGCCTGTTGTTGCAGCTGTAGAGGGATTAGCCCTTGGAGGTGGCTTAGAATTGGCGATGGTTTGTGTTTTTTTGCTAATTGGCTAAGACTCTTAAATTCATGTTTATCAAAAAAGATCATTATACTGTTTGATAATTCCATCATCCCAGTCACTTTCATGCAGGGATGTCATGCACGTATTGCTGCTCCAAAGACTCAACTTGGCTTGCCAGAGTTGACACTGGGGGTGATTCCTGGGTTTGGAGGTACAACTGCATTTATAAGTTCATCAGTTCATGAGAACATGAACACTACTATTTCCACCCAGTTCAGTTCATGTGATAATTGTTACCTGCTGTACAAGTATGGACTGGATGTTTGACTTTGGTTGCTTTGTAGGCACACAACGTCTACCAAGGCTGGTGGGCCTCTCCAAGGCTGTTGAAATGATGCTGGTAGGCTTCCCCACATACAAAGCCTATATGTCAATATAACCATTTATCAACACAGCTGTGCCTTTTTTTGCCCAGTAGTTGCAACGAATGATAAGAGGCTGAAATACCATTATTTTATAATCTATATATTATAGGATTATGCCATTTGGATTGCTTGGCCTGTAAAAAAATTTCACGTTATAATCTATCATTGTAAAAGAAACATTTATGGTATTATTAGAGAGAAGATTGTGCATTTCAAATGGTGGGGTTGATTTAAATTAATTCCAATTTTTACTAGAGGTATAATTAATACTTTGAATATTTACATGGGACAAAAGGTTTGAAATTATTGGAAGTTCTTTTTGTAATTCTGGCCTTTTTTGTTTGGTTTGGTTTGGTGAGAAGAGCAGAACGACCTGACATGTTCTTTGTCTAAAGATTCTGATTTGGTCATTACTACTCATTTGAGCTTATTCTTTAGAAGTGCTTTGCAATTAAATTATGCTGATTTTTATTTTCCTACAATGCTTTGAAGTTATCCAAATCAATCATGTCTGAGGAGGGCAGGAAGCTTGGCCTAATTGATGCTATTGTAACTTCTGAAGAGTTGCTGAAAGTATCTCGTCAATGGGCTTTGGATATTGCAGCAAGGCGTAAACCATGGATGCGTTCCCTTCACAGGACAGACAAACTTGGTACTCTTTCTGAAGCGAGAGAGGTGTTGAAAATTGCTAGACAACAAGCCAAGAAGGCTGCCCCAAATATGCCTCAGCACCAAGCATGCCTTGATGTGATTGAGGAAGGCGTCGTTCATGGAGGATATAATGGTGTTCTGAAGGTACTTTCCCCCATCCCCCAAAACTTAGTGAGGTAGTTAGATATGTCTATAGTATATTATTTCCAGATTGAATCTGATTTTTTCTTCTATTGCTAGAAGTTTAAGTTCTCTCTTTGGGTTGAGAAGTTTGTTTGTTGCCAATATTGTTTTCATGTTCAGTGTCTGCTTCTATTGAGAGTTCCTGAGGTTACTTGTATTCGTTCATTAGGATGCTTGGGTTTATAAAAATGATTTGTTGATTGTTCTAAAATACATGGATTGTAACTTGTTCTGATATATGTGCTAATAATGAAAATATTATGTCAGGAGACCAAAGTTTTCAATGAGTTAGTCTTGTCAAACACTTCCAGAGGCCTTGTTCATGTCTTTTTTGCACAACGTGCAACATCAAAGGTAAAGTACAGATTCGAGGACTATCTCTATTCTCCTTTCAAAATAAAAAAGCGACTATAGTCTATTCTGTTTGATTTCTTTCTTTATTTTTTGTTTTGTTCTTGCTTTCTGTGGATGATAAATTTAGTGGCACAGGTGAAGAAGCACTCTCACACGTCTGCACTTACAGGGTTACAGTTGCATGATTCTTGATAGTTGTTGCCTACAGTGGGCGTCTCTCCTTTTTTCTTAGAAAATGCTGTATTTCACTATTTCTTGTGGGTTTGCATGCCTATTTAACATTTAATATTTTTAGGTTATAGGTTACAATTACTATGAAGTTGGAATATTTTTCCTGTTATGTTGCAGTCCTGGAAATTTAAGAGGCTGCAAGATTTATTTTAGGTTGGTGGCTGTTTTCTCCCTGTCAACCATGTCTTACCTGAACTGGTACTGGTTTAGACAGTAAAATATCATTTCTGAAATTTCACCTTCAGGATTCCAGTAGCATGCCGGATTGTAAGTCAGTTTATGGTTTTCACGGTTTTTTAATCTCTCTCTATATAATTTGAATTTACTTGCTGCAATACAAGCTGTTTTAGGATTATATATGATGAATTTGTCTAGTTCTAGTTTAATTTTAGTTAGTATTTATGTTGTCTGATTGGACTCAAGTTTCTTGCTACTTCATAACTTTTGTATTCTTAGTTTGTTTGCAAGGAAAGCATTAGAAGAGTATTGGAGGAGTCAGGGTTCTTTCTTTGGATGTCGTGGATTGCTATAGTGCTTATTCATTCTTATTTTATGTTCTAGAGGAATATATTCCATTCCTTTTTTATAATTTAATAGAAATGAAACTGCCTTTCTTTTAGTTGACAAGGTTTTGCTGCATTTAGGGTAAATGTTCCTTTTAACTTAATTTTATAGTTAGAGTTAGTAGCCTTTTAATCTCTAACACTGAGCTTTTAGATGGATAATATTTTCTTATTCACTTGGAGTCGCTGCTTCTATTTTCTTCTATTTTGAAAATTTTGAACTTTTTGCCTCCTTGTTCTCATCCTGAATACCTTGTAATTTATCAACATAAGTTTCTTGTTTTGCAAAGAAAGGTGTTTAGTCAAGAATAATTGGATTTTGCGCCCACACAAAATTTATAGAACTATACACTATAACCTCTCTTTTAATATATCCTCAACTTTTGAGCTTTACAGGTGCCTAATGTTACTGATATTGGTCTCAAACCAAGAAGTGTAAAAAAAGTTGCTGTTATTGGTGGCGGACTGATGGGTTCTGGCATAGCTACTGCGTTTATTTTGACCAATATTTATGTGGTCCTTAAGGACGTTAACTCCGAATTTCTTCTGAAGGGGATAAAAACCATAGAAGGTAGTTACTTCATTCACAGGGTATTTATCTTTTAGTAATATTATGCCTTATGTGTAGAATCAAAGAACAATAGGATATTTCACATATATATATATGAATTGTATACAAAGTATATGTTATATACAAGTTGCTCTTGCTATAAAAGAGAGAAAAAAACCTAACTAATCTCATCAGATCTCATGATAGGAAGGGTTTCCCAATCCTATCCCTTGATTATAGGGATTAACATCTATTACAATTATACCAAAATCCCTAAATTATTATCACATTTTAGCACACTCCCCCTCGAACTCGTGAATAGATAATATCCAATCCCAGCTTGGACACAAATTTTTGGAAGACTGTAGTACTTAAACCTTTAGTAAGCACATCTGCAATTTTATGGGTGTGCAGATCAATCTGCTGTCTAGCTTCTTCCTAATGAAATGTCTTCTATATGTTTAGTTTGAGCATGCTGTACTGGATTACGAGCAACATTGATAGTGGATTTGTTAACACAGTAAAGTTTCATCGGGCCTTCCCACTTAATCTTCAAATCTTTAAGGATGTTCTTTAACCAGTTACTTCAAAGTAACTCACACACTCATTGAGCCATAGCTCGAAACTATGCTTCAGTGCAGGACCTTGCCACATTTTGCTTTTTTACTTCTCCAAATCATAAGATTCTCACCAAGAAAAGTACAATATGTCAATATCCAAAGGTTGATCTTCTGTCAACCACATATCCAGCATAATCCGCATCTGTGTATGCCTCAAGTACCAATCCTGTGTCTCTTTTAAATAAGACATCTTTCCCTGAGGTCCCTTGAGATACTCTAATACTCGGTTGACGGCTTGTAGATGAACTTCTTTTGGGTTGTGCATAAACTGACTGATCACACTAAGAGCAAGGTTCGAAAACTCGGTATGCGGTGCGAGGCAGTCCCCCGTGGGAGGTGAGGCGGTCGAGGCGACAACCTCAATCCGAATATGGAAAACATTAAAAGCATCAAAATAAATCTACACGATAAATCCATATCAATTAATACATAAAAGCATTCATCAAAACTAAATAAAACGAAACATAACAAAATAGGTTCATGAAACAAAATGACCACTAATCTCTAAATATGCTATCATTTGTGTCTAATAGCATGAAATGTGAGTCTAAAGTGTCATCCTACAAAGATTGTCAGTTAGGATTTCAAAATTAGAGATTTTGTTTCACGTAGTTTTTTAGTCTATAAAGAAGCTCAAGTCGGGATGCTTTGTCCTGACTTTCAGCTCCCTTATATGGTTTTATATTTTTAAAAAAAAAAATTATAACTTTAGGGTTTTCGGGTCAAGGCGTCCGCCTCAGGCCACCTCGACACGGGCATCTTGAGGCGAGCTTGTTGAAAACTTAGCCTGAGACGGCAGTCTGGCGCCTTGAGGCGTGCCTTAAATGGAGTTTTCAAACTATGACTAAGGGCATAGGATATATCTGACCTCGTGTGAGAGATAGACGAGTCTCCCTACAAGGCGTTGATACGACCCTTTATCCACGAAAACTCCTTTAGCATCTCCACGCTTATGGTTGGGATCTATTGGCATGCTTGTTGGTTTACTCGTCAATTTTCCTGTTTCTTTGAGAAGATCCGTGACATATTTTTGCTGGGCGATAAAGATTCCATGTTTAGAGTGTGCAACCTCAATCCCTAGGAAGTGCTTTAGTCTTCTCAAATGTTTAATCTCGAATTCCTTGGCTAAACGTTTCTTTAAAACTTGTCTCTCCTTCTCATCATTCCTTGTCACAATGATGTCATCAACATATATTATGAGGGTTGTGACTCCCCTGAATTAGAATTGTTGATGAGTAATGTATGATCCTTTTGGCTTTGTTTGTATTTCATATCTATAATCATCTTCAAAAATCTTCCAAACCAGGCTCTCGGAGACTACTTAAGCCCATACAAGGCTTTCTTGAGCTTACATACTTGATTAGTGACAAGTTTATTTCCAAATTCAGGTGGGATTTCCATATAGATTTTCTCTTCAAGTTTCTATGTAGGAACATATTTTTTCCATCAAATGTTGCATATCCCAGTCATTGTTTGCTGCCAAAGATAATAGGACTCAACAATATTCATTTTGGCTACTAGAGCAATGTTTCTTGATTATCTACTCCATATGTATGTGTATACCAATCTCGCCTTGTACCTCTTTAGTGATCCATCTGCTCTATATTTCACAATATAAACCAACTTACATCCCACAGGTGTCTTTCCTGCAGGAAAGTTTACCAACTCTTAAGTTTGGTTCTTCTTCAAAGCTGCCATTTCTGCATTCATAGCTTGTTTCCAATTTTCTTTAGATAAAGCCTCAGATAAATTTGTTAGGATGAAAACACTGTTTAGACGAACAAGGAAACTTCTATGTGATGGTGAGATTTTTCCAAATGACATGACATGAGAAAGCGGGTATCAAGGGAATTTAGTGTGTTCCCTTGTTCCCTTTCTAATTGCAATCGGGAGATCATGATCAGTGTGTAAGGAAGGATTAGGAATAGAAACTATTACCTCATTTCCAGGATTCTTGGGTTTGCACAAGTTTTGGGACTGATACTCTCTTCCTTGAGTACACTTGACTAGTCATCCTATCATCAAGAGCAGCCACAGATTCTGTTTCAACAAGCGGCACAGTTGAAGGTGAAGGCAACACAGGTGAAGACTTGGGTAATGAGGGAAGATCAATAAGAAAGGAATTTGAATCCTTATATTCCATCGAAAGAGTGGTGAAATATGATTCATTTTCATAGAAAATGACATCTACTGAAACAAACTTTCTTAGTTGGTGGATGATAGCATTTATATCCCTTTTGAGTGGAAGAATACCCTATAAAAACACATTTGACTGCACATGGATCTATTTTCCCACTATTTTGACTGTGGATATGAACAAATGATGTACACCCGAATATCTTAGGTTCAAGACCGTTTGTTGTACTTAGGTTGGGATGTGTTTAGAGAGCATGTCCATAGGACTTTGGAAGCCTAAGATCACAGAGGGTAATCTATTGATAAGATGTGTGGCTGTTAGAACGGCTTACTCCCAATAAGATTTAGGGACATTGTTTTGGAATAGGAATGCTTGGGTTGTATTAAGGAGGTGACCATATTTCCTTTCTGCGACTTCATTTTCTTGAGTATTGACACAAGATGATTCATGGATTATCCTCTCTTATTGGAAATATGGAGTCAAAACTTGATTGAAGTAGTCCCTAGCATTGTATGACCTAAATCTTTTGATTTTAACCCCAAACAGATTTATACCATGTTATGAAAAATTGGAAGAACCATACTGGCATCTGATTTATGTTTAAATGAGAAACTCCAAGAGACTCTAGTACACTCATCAATGAATGACATAAACCAACATGCTCCAGAAATGTTAGACAGTAGAGGGACCCCAAATATCACTATGAATTAGATTGAAAGGAACTGAACTTTTCTTATTACTGATAGGAAAAGTTTCACGTTTGTGTTTTGCTAACTCACACACATCACAATGAGAACTCCCAATATCTAACCCCCTAAACTGTGAAGGAAACTAAATTTTAAGAATTTTAAATGTGGATGTCTAAGTCTACGATGATGAAGCCAAATTTTTTCTTTAATTAGCGAATGATGTTCAG
>SKCR01041274.1:0-45000 GCA_019454045.1 Zanthoxylum bungeanum
ATTGGATATTGGGTGGACAAGGCATGAATATGGATATTAATTCTTTATCCAATATCCAGATAAAAATAGAAAAATACAAAGTGTCATCAATAAGAATTTATCGTCAAAAATATTTTTGCAATATAATTATAAAAAAAAATATGATCAGTCATGCTGGCACTCGGACCGGGCTCGGTGTGGGGACCCGTTCCTACCAGCATCTGGGTGGGGCCGGTCCGGGAAACTTGTCCACCCTTATTCCGAGACTCGGTCCTACCGATATTTGATCTAGCCTAGTGTTCTGCACCCGAGCCTGGCCGATACCGGGACTCGGTCATGTCGACACTCTACGAAGGCTGGTGTTGAGACCCGATTTGAAACCGGTCGGTGCCGAGACCTATCCAATCTGGGGCCGGGTTGATACTGGGAGGGCCAGACCGGTGTCGGTACTAAGTCCCATTGGCATTCGGGCCAAGCCGAGATGGGATCGATACTCGATCCTATCGCCACCCGAACCGGTCAGATGTCGAGACCTGGTTGTTAGGTTTATATCTAGGTCCCAAGATCAAATAAGCAATGAAATTCATGTGTGAATACATCAACGGGGTAGCGGAATACTCACATCGATCGGTTGAGAGACGCGGCAAGCAAAAAAACTTGAAAAACCCCCACTGCCAAGGGCGTGAACTGCAGTGATGTTGCTCACTGTTTTGGCTTCAAATTTGGTCCTTCGTCAAGCTCCAAGCTTCGTCGAACGGATCCCGCCTCATGGGTGAACCTCCCTAAAACCTTCACAAGTCTCGTAAGTGTGCTAACACTTGTGTTTTGCAACAAAAACACACTCATTGCTCCCCTTGAAGCTCACGGCAGTGAGCTGTGAAGAAGAAGAGAAAACAGCCCTTTTGGGCGTGAGAAAGAGAGAAGGAGAGATGGAGAGAAAATGTGTAATTGGTTGCCAAAAGATTTTCCAAAAACCTTTATATATTTTCCAAGAAAATACATTAAACAATTACCAAATAATTCATTAAATAATTAAAATGGTAAAAGTCTCAACCAACTTCACTATTTCATCTACTTCCATCTACTATTCAATGTCACTTTATTAAAGTGACTTGATGTGTGTCAATCACTCAATCAATCAATCACATCAATCAATCAATCACATCACTCAAAGTGACTTTTGATTTGACGCTTGATGTGACGAATGATTTGACGCTTGATGTGACTTGCGTTGCCGCACTCGAATTCGAAATACGAATGCGCTCGCAATCACACTCGGGCTTGGGTTCACTAATTCTCAATTAGCGAATTTTCCGTCGCGTCGTAATTAAATGATTACGCCTAGCGAATTCACTATTTACGTCGCTAACGAATTAATTCTAAATTAATTCGTTCGCCCGAATTAAAATCTAATTTTAATTCCGCGTCGAAATCTAATTTCGTTTAATATATCGAATATATTAATTTATCGATTAATTCCAAATTAATCGTTATCTCTCTCTAGACGATATTTTATCCTAGATAAAATATCTCGGTAATTAATCCTAGATTAATTTTCTCTCTCTTCTATATAATCCCAGATTATTAATGAGTGCGAGTTATGCGTCATCGGTGCATTATCGGGAAGCGACCCATGAGATCCCCGGATACGTTGGAAGTAAATACGGTCGTCGGAGTATCCGAATCACGTACGTACCAAGTACTACGTTCTACCGATTTACGAGACAAGATCGGCTTCTAGCAAAGCACGAAGTCTACCCAATTCTCCGGTCATATTCATCTAAGAATATTTAAGATCTATATCAAGCGTAGTATACCAAGTATTGTGTATATCGGCCCAGTATCGGATAGTCACGTGCTAGAGCTGGGGCTGGATAAGTGTCTGCCCCGTCCGAAGCACATGTCGGATGTCTGGTAACTAGTCTCTATAATCGGATATACATGACCTTGTCATAATATCCCGATGGCCGGCCAGCACTTAAGAGCACTAATACCGTATCCTGCGTGACATCATCTCCACTATGACTGGAGTGATACTTCCGTCTTGACATCACACCCAATACTCTACGGTTCTCAATATACCCAGCATTGGCGTACACAGAACCGGTTAGAGTCCTAGACGACCTCAACTAAAGTATATTGATTGTCGTAAGCATTAGCGGTGCAAGTCTCAGGTTAAGACCAAATACACCTACCCTGATGTCGGACTCCCATAGACACATAGTCATAATACCAATGGGATTCCGAGGGGTCTATCCAGAGCGAAGCTGTTTCCCGTACCATCGGTGAAACACAACCTCCTATCGCACTTGCATGAGTATCCAATACCCAAATATATGAGAACTATGCTGTTGTGCCTTCACAACGCGCACAAGTGCAATACTAGCCTATTCCGCATTATCGATGTCCAGTCTCGATAATACTACGACTAGGGATATTTAATGATTAATCCTTCGTGGACTGATACTGTCTCATATCATTCTCAATCCAGGAACTAATCATATGGACCTCTCTTCATTTATATATCTAAGGTGATCTAATCACAAATGATGAGAGTGCAATTCCCTTGTCACATAGTTAATTTGTACAACAACACTATGATCTGTACAAATAGTGACGCTATGGGTCATATTATCCAACACTGGTCCCATCGGCACCCGGGCCGGCCAATGATAGGACTCGGTCCGGCCTGATGCCTCGATCCAATCATATCGGTACTCGGGCGGGGATGATGTCGGGACCCTATCCTGTCTGCATCAGGTCGAGCGAGTGTCGGGACACGAGCCTGACTGATGTTGGGACTGTTGGAGTTGGTGCTTGGAGCATCAATCTGAATAATGTATTGTATATTTTATTATTTATTAATAAAATAACTACATTTTCATTTCAAACCTAATTAATAGTAATGTCATTATGCATATTAGATTGATGTATAAATATTCTAAGAATAACATCAACCTTAGAATAGTCTTGTAGTAATACTAGACACTAGGTAGTTCGACATTGGGATATTATTACTATTATAAATTATTCTTAAAGTAATTATTCATAGTCGCTGGTTTTGGAATACATTAGAATTCCTATAACCTAGAAGATTAGCACATGTCGTATCTTGAATTTGGAGTTCAAATGGTTTATCCCGATGTACCATGAGCTTTGGAATCTCATATAGACGAATAATGAATGACTCACAGGTGATTCATAATAGTTAGAAGTACACACCACCGTCAATAGGAGTCTCCTCGAATCGAGTACCATACGTAATCTTTTAACTATATGATAGCATTGATTTTGTGGGAGATTCTCCACACTTAAATGCCATGTATGTTAGAAATCTTTCATGGTCTGGCCTCTAGATGTTCGTTGGGTGTGGACCGATGCACTCGTTAATCAAGTGCGTATTAAGATAGGATCTGTCGGCCCGTATGTGTACCATAATGAATTTAGGTATCCATGTGAGTAAGTCACGATTCTTAAGACTTTGGCCAAATCCGATTGCCTAGGGTTGATCTCATTAATTGTGAAGAATCATGGACATGTCGATATGAGATTTATGCCTCGAAAACTTGACGGTGTATTCTATATTTCCTAAAAACAACTCGGATAGCCTACGACGGATGAATTGTTAAACATATGTGATGACCTCGACTTGTATAGTTCAGAAAGGTCGTTCGTGTTCTTCACGAGTTCGGAAGTGGCCAAATTGCGTACATATTAGCTAGGCTTGACGAATATGTATGGACTTAGTGTTGGGTTCTCTAAGAACATGCCAATGATATATTTAAGCATAAAAGATGTGAATACATAAAGTAAGATAGCGGAAAATATACTCACTTTGATCGGTTTCTTGGATGTAGGAAAGTTCAAAACTTTGAATCTTTTGAAGTAGTATGTTGAGCTCCAAGCTTTGATTCTTGTATTCCAAACTCAATGGGAAAGTTTCCCTAACACTTTTGAATGACTCATTGGAAGTGCTAGCTTGAAGAAAAAAATGCAACAAAAATTTCTTCTTGGAGAGGAAGGTCACGGCAATGGAGGGAATTGAGAGAGAGAGATGAGTTTTTCAATTTGTGTAATTGATTTCTAAAATCGAAAAATTGCCATATACCAAATCAAAGTTGGTATTAGTCATTCACCAAATTAAAATAAAATAAGGTAATGTATTTTTCAAGCAAACAACCACTACTAACTTCCATCACCATAAAGGTAAGTGTTTGACTAGTGATGTGACATGATGTGGGCCCCACTTAATTCAAAATCCGAGTGGGCCCACAAAACACATATCGAGCTCGGGTTCGTTAATTCTGAATTAACGAATTTTCCGTTGTGATTTAATTAAATCAAATTTAATTAAATAATTATGCCTAGCAAAATTACTATTAAAGTCGCTCGCGAATTAATTTTAAATTAATTCGTTCGCCCGAATTAAAATCCAATTTTAATTCCGCTATTAAAATCTAATTTCATTTAATATATCGAATATATTATTTTATCTATTAATTCCAAATTAATCGTACTCTATCTTCTCATCGAATTTTATCCCAGATAAATTCTTTCCACAATTAATCCTAGTTTAATTTTCTCTCTCTTATAATTAACCCCAAATTAATTATGTTCGAGTCATACGTCATCAATGCATCTTCGGGAAGCGACCCATGAGATCCCTGGATATGTTGGCAGTAAATCCGGTTATCGGACTATCCGAATTCGTGCGTACCCGGTACCACGTTCTTACCGATTTACAAGACATGGTTGGCTTCTAACAAAGCATCGTGCCTACCCAATTCTCCAGTAATATTATTTAAGGAATATATAATCTTTGTCAGGCGTAGTATACGTAGTATTGCGTATTGCGATCCAGTATCGGATGTCACATGCAAGGCCTGAGGCTGGAATAATGTATGCCCCGTATGGAGTATATATCGGATCACAAGCAACTAGTCTCTTTAATCGGATAATCATGACCTTGTCATATTATCCCGATAGTTGCAATATAATAGAGTACAAGTTCTGTATCCATGCGTGATCATCATCTCCATATAACTGAAGTGATACTTCCATCTTGACATCACACCCAATACACTACGATTCTCAATAAACCCAGAAGAGGCGTACACAGAACCTGTTAAAGCCCCGGATGACCAAAACCAAAGCGTATTGATTGTCGCAAGTATTAGCGATGCAATTCTCAGGTTAAGACCAAATACACCTACCCTAATTCGGATTCCCATAGACACATAGTCATACTACCAATAGGATTCTGAGGGGTCTATCCAGAGCGAAGCTGTTCCCGTACCATCGGTAAACACAACCTCCTATCGCACCTGCATAAGTATCCAATACTTAAATATATGAGAACTATGCCTTATGTTTCCACAACGTGCACAAGTGCAATACTAGTCTATTCCGCATCATACTATGATATTTGCTTCAATCCATAAATGGATCGATTTAACTTGCAAACCTTGTTTGCATGTTTTGGTACGACAAAACCATTAGACTGTTGCATATAAACATCCTCCAAAAGGTTTTCGTTAAGGAAAGCGTTTTTGACGTCCATCTGCCATATTTCGTAATCGAAATATGCAGCAATAGCAAGCATTATCCGAATGGATTTAATCCTGGCAACTGGTGAAAAAGTTTCGTCGTAATCGACACCATGTCGTTGACGATACCCTTTCGCTACAAGCCTAGCTTTGTACGTTTGTATCTTGCCATCCATGTCGGTCTTCTTCTTGAATACCCATTTGCAACCAATAGGCTTTACGCCTTCTGGTGCATCAACCAGTGTCCAAACTTGGTTGGTGTACATGGAATCCATTTCGGATTTCATGGCATCTTGCCATAAACCGGAGTCGATATCTTGTATCGTTTCCTCATACGTAGCCGGTTCATCTTCCTCAATAAGATTAATATCCACATGAGGTGAGATCAGAAACCCATACCTCTCAGGTTATTTTCTGACTCTCTTCGACCTACGCGATTCTTATGTATTAGAAGATTTTGGTACAGTTTCATCCCCGATGAACTGTTTGTGTTCCATTAAGGAATCGGTGTCAGGAATAGTATCACTCTGATTTTCATCGAGTTCTACTTTCCTCCCACTAACCACTGCATTTACAAATTCCTTCTCAAGGAAAATCGCATGTAGAGCAACAAATACTTTGTTCTCTTGTGGGTTGTAGAAGTAATATCATTTGGTTTCCCTAGGATAACCTAAAAATAGACACTTATCCGATTTGGGTTCAAGTTTTGTACCATCCAAACGTTTAACATATGCGCAGCAACCCCAAATCTTTAAGAATGAGAAACCTGGTTTCTTTCATGTCCATATTTCACACGGAGTCTGTTGAACAGACTTTGACGGAACCTTATTCAAAATAAGTATTGCATTGTTCAATGTATATCCCCAGAAGGAAATAGGTAGCTTTGTGCGACTCATCATCGACCTTACCATGTCCAACAAAGTTCGGTTTCTCCATTCGGACACACCGTTTAATTGAGGTGTTCCGGGAGGAGTCCATTATGAAAGAATACCATACTCTTTCAAGTAATCGAAAACTTATTGCTCAAGTATTCTCCACCAGGGTCCGATTGTAATGTTTTAATACTTTTGCCGGTCTGTTTTTCTACTTCGTGTCGAAACTCTTTGAATTTCTCAAAATTTTACGACTTGTGTCTCATAAGATACACATAACCATAACGCGATGCATCATCCGTAAAGGTTACGAAGTACTCATATCCACCTCTAGCCTGGCTAGACATGGGCCCACATACGTCACTATGAACGATGGCTAACAGTTCGGTGGCACGTGCACCTTTACCGCTAAAAGGTGTTTTAGGCATTTTGCCTAATAAACAAGATTCACATACGTCATATAAATTAGGATCAAATCCGTCCAAGTACCCACTCTTTGAAAGTGTGGATATGCGAGTCTTGTTAATATGTCCTAGACGACAATGCCACATATAAGTTTCATCTTTGTTACTTAATTTAAGCCTTTTGTTTGTTACACTATATGTTTGAGATTGATTTATATTCAAAATATAAAGACCATTATTCATATCAACACTGCATATATCAATATCATTTTTATACATAAAACACCCAGTGTTTCTAAATACAAAAGTATACCCACATTGGGCTAATAAAGATACAAAAATAATATTCCTAGTCAAACTAGGTACATATTAACAGTCTGATAGATTTAGTACATGCCCTAAGGGCAGTTCCAAAATGTAGGTCCTAACAGCCAAAACGGCGACTCTGGTCCCGTTTCCAACTCGTAGATCAATCTCCCCTGAGGCCAGTCTCCTGCTAATCTGCAGATCCTGCACATCAGTACATATATGAGTACCACAACCATAATCAAAAATCTAATTTTAAAAACTAGAAGTAGACATGTTTACTTCTATAACAAACATACCTGAAGCCGGTGCCTTGCCCGCCTTAATTTCCTTCATGTGCGCCTTGTACTCACGACAGTCACGCTTCCAGTGACCCTGTTTGCCACACTGTAGGCACACATCTTGGGATTTGTCCTTAGCCTTCCCAGAAGACTTTGATGATTTGGCCTTGCCCTTCTTCTTCTTCTTCTTCTTCTTTACACCTCTAGTAGCCTTTGGCCAAGCCTTGGCAAACTGAGATGTTGAAGCGAAGTGCGCCTCGTGCTTTTTTCCCTTCAAAAGCTCTTTTTCTGCTTCACGTAGCATTGCCATCAACTCTCCAAGAGTATGGTCTTGGTTCATCATATTATAGTTCATGATGAACCCGCTCCAACTGTCAGGAAGAGACTGCAAGATAAAATCTATAGAATTCTCAGCCTCAAAGGTTATGCCTAGTTGACCCAGCTGTTCGATGTCAGCAATCATCTGCGACACATGGTGCTCGACAGATGTACCATCTGACATTCGAGAGCGAAAGAGATTTTTCTGCAATTCATACCTTTGCGATCTAAGGTTAGATCGATGAAGGTCCTTTGATTTTGCCATCATAGTATAGGGATCCAATCCCTTGTTCTGGCGACGAAATTGAGGGGTCATTGCAGCGAGCATGATGGATTGAGCAGTTGAGTTGTCATCGCTATGAGTCTTCCAAAGCTCAAGCTCAAGCGGCTGGTCAATTCCGGGCTTAGGCCCGAGAGGTCTCTCTATCGTATAGAGCATCTTCTCGACCCCCAGGACAATCCTGAGGTTCATATCCCAATCAGGAAAGTTCGCACCATTAAAGACATTTTCGCCCATGATAATGTCCCTAACGTTGATCTTTCTCGCCATCTTAATTGCAATAGTATAACCATTCAATTAACGATTTTGGGTACAGTCCAACTGTTACAAGAAAATAATAAAATATTAGTCCAACTAATAAATACATAAAATGATGAAATAATTTGAAAGCGCGTAATGCCAAGTATTTAAACGAAATTGCAAATTCAATACTGGCCTCCCATTATTTTTCGGCGAGCCTCTAACCCTCTGTTGAGTACTCGGGAAACCTAGTTTCCTAGTGGGCTAGGATCCCGTTAAATAACACACAACCTTGAATTTGGCCAACAAGCTGTATGATAATTAACTAGGTAGATCTCTAAGATCAATTAGATCTCATCCAATTCCTAGATCCGGTAGGTGGATCTCCAAGTACGAAACATATATACAATGTATATGCCAATATATCCAATATATTTTCCTAACCTTTTCCTCTGAATCAACTAAGCCTTGGCTTTGGCTCAACAAGCTTAATGATTCCAGTTAAGCGGGACCCATTGATTTTGGAAAACTTCGTAATCCATGTCGATGAACAAAAAGTGACATTGACTTTGGCCAACAAATCACAACTTGCCCAAGACATGCGATATGGAACAAAGGCTTTCATGGTTCAAACACATCCGCGATGGACATTGATCTTGACTTTGGCCAACAAACCAATGCCAATCTTGGATCTTGAGAAAGAACCACTCAATGGAAGGAAATCGCTTAATATTTTTTTGAGGGTTTTTCGCGTAAATTGGCAACTAATTTATTATCTTTGATTAGGTCTCATCATACACCCTTAAGCATGCATTCTAAATGCATAATAAGGTGCGAATTAAAATAATAATGATATGCGGATGGATACTTAACAAATTGTTCCTAGAACAAATCACTCAATTTCCTCTCCCCGGCTACCACTATTATAACTTCTACCCAATTACATAATACAATAAAGAAACCTTATTAATATTGAGGGGAATTGGTGAGAAGAGAATTACAAAGAGTCAAGAGATAAAGGCTGGACACGCAGGTCCAATTTAATAAATTCTAAATTTATTATAACAATTTCCAAAATTGCCCTTACCCATCTAATATCCATATGATATACATTATGCATACAATACATCCATGTATTCACACAAAGCATGTTATTCAATCAATCTAATCTAATTAATTAATCTTTGAATTAAGTGATCATCCAATATTCAAACAACGATTTGATTTGCGTGAGTCCAACTCGTTTAAGAATAAATACTCAAAGTGTGAATTCTTGAATTATATCGAACTATAATTTTAAATCTAATTTAATTTGTATTCAATACTAATTCATATTTAATTCCAAATTAAATAATTACACTTTATTAATGCGCCTTTTAGACTTAGATTCTAAATCCAATCTTAATGGGTCTCAAAGGCCCAATTAACATCCAATGTCAATTTAATTAAAGTCCAATGGGCTTTCAATTAATTTATAAGGCATGGGCTTTGGCTCATATGGGTCAAACCCAAATACCAAGGCCCAATAAAGGAATCACCCTATTTGCCATAAAATTAATTTCGGCCCATTAGGCCTAATTAAATTTAAAAAGCCCATTTATTATATTTGGACTTCATGGAATGGTTTTAGGCCCAATTTGGATCCAATCCAATTGTCCCAAACCAACTTGGCCCAACCAAGCCCATTAGGCCCAAATATAACAATTTTAGCCCAATTCCAAATTAAAGCCTAATTAATTAAATTCCAATATTCCAAATATCACAATTTATTTAATTAAAGTGTATAGCCATAATTAATTAGTTAAATTAACATTTCCAAAACACCGATTTAATTAATTAATCATGCTTTATCATTTTCAATTCATGTCCAACATAATTGAAGCAAAATCAACCCTAACATGCTTCTTAATGCTCAAGACAATTTAGGCATTTTATATCCGATTTTGATTTCAATCCAATTAAATCACAAATCAATATACTCATGCATTTTAAACACATCCAATGGTCTTAAAAAAAATCACCATGACAAAATGGATCTAAGTATTCGGCCAAGCCAACGAAATTAGGGAAAAATTATCTAATCAATTTTTCTCAAAATTAATCATGCATAACTCTAAGTTATCATAATCTAAGCATACTCAAACAATCAATTTGATGAAATCATGCTCCAAGCAAAAATACCCAAATTCAAGATTATGAACCCTAATATATTTCATGTTTAATTTGGCTCTGATACCATTGTTGGGTTCTCTAAGAATATGCCAATGATCTATTTAAGCATAAAAGATGTGAATACACAAAGTAAGATAGCGGAAAATATACTCACTTTGATCGGTTTCTTGGATGTAGGAAAGTTTAAAACTTTGAATCATTTAAAGTAGTATGTTGAGCTCCAAGCTTTGATTCTTGAATTCCAAACTCAATGGGAAAGTTTCCTAACACCTTTGAATGACTCCTTGGAAGTGCTAGCTTGAAGAAAAAAAATGCAACAAAAAATTCTTCTTGGAGAGGAAGGTCACGACAATTGAGGGAATTGGGAGAGAAAGATGAGTTTTTCAATTTGTGTAATTGATTTCTAAAATCAAAAAATTTCCATATACCAAATCAAAGTTGGCATTAGTCATTCACAAAATTAAAATAAATTAGTAATGTGTTTTTCAAGCAAACAACCACTACTAACTTCCATCACCATAAAGGTAAGTGTTTGACTAGTGATGTGACTTGATGTGGCCCCCACTTAATTCAAAATCTGAGGGGCCCACAAAACACATATCGGACTCGGGTTCGTTAATTCCGAATTAACGAATTTTCCGTTGTGATTTAATTAAATCAAATTTAATTAAATAATTATGCCTAGCAAAATTACTATTAAAGTCGCTCGTGAATTAATTCTAAATTAATTCGTTCGCCCGAATTAAAATCCAATTTTAATTCCGCTATGAAATCTAATTTCATTTAATACATCGAATATATTATTTTATCGATTAATTCCAAATTAATCGTTCTCTCTCTTCTTATCGAATTTTATCCCAGATAAATTATTTCCGCAATTAATCATAGATTAATTTTCTCTCTCTTATAATTAATCCCATATTAATTATGTTCGAGTCATACGTCATCGGTGCATCTTCGGGAAGCGACCCATGAGATCCCCAGATATGTTGGCAGTAAATCTGGTTATCGAACTATCCGAATTCGTACGTACCCGGTACCACGTTCTTACCGATTTACAAGACATGGTTGACTTCTAGCAAAGCACCGTGCCTACCCAATTCTCCAGAAATATTCTTTAAGGAATATATAATCTTTGTCAGGCGTAGTATACGTAGTATTGCGTATTGCGATCCAGTATCGGATGTCACATGCAAGGCCTGAGGCTGGAATAGTGTCTGCCCCGTACGAAGCATATATCGGATCACAAGCAACTAGTCTCTTTAATCGGATAATCATGACCTTGTCATATTATCCCGATAGTTGCAACATAATAGAGTACCAGTTTTGTATCCCTACGTGATCATCATCTCCATATGACTGAAGTGATACTTCCATCTTGACATCACACCCAATACACTACGATTCTCAATAAACCCAGAAGAGGCGTACACAGAACCTGTTAAAGCCCCGGATGACCAAAACCAAAGCGTATTGATTGTCGCAAGTATTAGCGATGCAAGTCTCAGGTTAAGACCAAATACACCTACCCTGATTCGGATTCCCATAGACACATAGTCATACTACCAATGGGATTCTGAGGGGTCTATCCAGAGCGAAGCTGTTCCCGTACCATCGGTAAACAAAACCTTCTATCACACCTGCATAAGTATCCAATACTTAAATATATAAGAACTATACCGTTATGCTTCCACAACGCGCAGAAGTGCAATACTAGTCTCTTCCGCATTATCAATGTCCAGTCTCGATAATACTACGACTAGGGATATTTAATGATTAAACCTCCGTGGATTGATACTGTCTCATATCTTATTATCCGGAACTAATCATAAGGACTTTTATCATTTATATATTCAAGTAATCTACTTACAAAATGATAAAATAGCAATTTCCATTGTCACATAGTTAATTTGTACAAAAACCACAATATCTTTTACAAATAGTGACGCTATAGGTCATAATTGTCCAGCACTTAGAGAGACCCATAATATGAAGTGCACCCGTTGAGCACTTAGGTAGCCGATAATTTTTGATAATAAATAATATTCGATATTATAATTATCAACCAAGATAATCAAATGTTATTGGATAACATTGATAATTTTCTTTGACCTAATTAGTTTAATAAAAAATTACACAAGGGCTTAATTCTAAATTCATAAATATCTCTAACATTTGAGGATATTTTGATAATTACAAATATGTAATTATAAGTGTATTTGGCTTGATTTAATTGGATTAAATCAAAGTGGTAGACATGTAACTAATCCATTAATTAAACTTTGTCTTGATTTAATTGGATTAAATCAAAGTGGTAGACAAAGATGATTAGTCATACCTAATTATACATATTTGGGAAAATTAGATTAAGCTCACATAAAAATTGATTAGAACTTTTATTAATTAAAAATTACCTAAGTTTTGCTATAAATAGCAAGCTTGAGCAAAGGTTTTATTCAAGCTTATGAAAGCTAAAACAAGCAAGAGTTTGAGAAATTATTCGAAGTTAGAGAAGTGTTTAGAGAAGTTTTAGAAGATATCTACAATATTTCAACAAGGAGAAATCAAGATTGGATCTTGGAGTGAAGCTTACTAACATTGAAATCAAGATTGGATCTTGAAGTCAAGCTTTCTAAACTTTGGAAGTTCTCCAACCATTTCAACAAGGAGAAGGAGATTGGATCTTTGTATCAAGCTTGCTAGGTAAGTTTGATCTTTTCCTAAGCTATGTTCTTCATTAGTGAGTTTTCATTAGTGAGACATATAATGATGAATTATATATTGGATACATAATAGCATAACTTGAAGTTGAAATTAGGCTTATTAATTTTGTATAGATGCTTTAAAAGTATAAACACAATATGCTTGTAATTGGGTCAATATGTTGTTATTGGATATGGAGTAATTAGTAAAAGTTTGAAAATCTAGATTAAAGTTTAGAGTTATGGCTACCATTCTAGAATCACTTGACCACTTTTGAGTGACCTAGAATTGTTTATGAGTCATTTCATTTTGGGATTCTAATTTGATTTGTGTTTTGATTCAAACAAATACGTATATGTATTTAGAATATATTTATGTTTGTTGTATAACATATGTTGATGATGGTTTTGATGCTAAAAATTAGATTTTAGGTGCATTGAAGAGTTTAGAGAAAATTGGAAATGTTTAGAATTAATTTGAAGCTAAAATTGCTCATTGCCAATATTTTACACAGGGCGGCGTCGTGACTCTAATCTCTGATGTGGCAACACTCAACATTCAATGTTGCGGGAGTCGTGACGCTAGCCATTGGGCGTCGTGATGCAGAGCTCTCATAGATTGGGCGTCGCCACGCCAAAACCTTAGCGTCGCGATGCACCATGACCTGATGCCCATGCTGAAACTTCATTTTCTCTGTTTCGGAGTTTTCGAACTCCGATTTAGTCCCCGTTTTTTTCCTACGAACTCGTAACGGAATGTCATTTTCCATAAAATATTTTAAAAATACACCCATGCTAGATATCCACGGAGTTAGACCCACTTCCACTACACGAGGCAAAGATCCGACCTTAGAGGTTCCACATCCGTCCCAATAGAATGGTATCAGCTCAGGTCTTAACCATACAACACATGTTGCATGTTTGAAATGTATTTGAATCTATGCCACAATAATTTTAATTTAATTATGCATAAGTCATATTGGATATGTATTGTATGTTTTTAAATTAAAATTTTAATTTTGACCAAAGCATGTTAATGACTTGATTGTCATAAATCTCTCATGATTAGGTGATTAATTTAATTAAGTAATAGTATTAATAATATTGAAGTATTATTGGATGGTCCATCTTATCAATACGGAGATGAATAAATTCTTACTACTTATGCCCAAGACCGTTATTATTGTCGGGGTATAAGTGCTCAGAACGTAGGTCGCTCCGGTAAAATATTAGATGTAGCGTGATGAGTTAACGTAGTCACCCAATACCATCATTATTATGATGGTGTACATACGAAGCTCATTAGTGCATATTGACAAATATACATTTGGAATACGTCTTAATCCAATACCGTCATTATTGAAAGGATAAGAAACGGTTCAGGACCAAACCAGGAGTCACATGAATATGATTGACCTTGAAGGTCTACCTAATGAGATTATAATGGCCAAGACCGTCGATAGTGTGAGGCTGAAGTAAATGTCATGGGATCCACTTCCCGCTATGAAATTTTGATAGTCAATTTTCTATTTTTCCGATAAGGGAGATCATGGAATTACGTAAAGTAGTGGGAGGACACGAATAGCTTTAAAATTCCATAATCAATTAGTTTTATTATTTTGAAATGAAAAATATTATGCTATTGCTTAATTGTTGTCTTGTAGATGGCTGTCACAAATCCATTAACTCGACTCTTGGATTTCAATAAACTGAAAAGAGCCGAGAACAATTTTGAATGGGAAATGAACATCCACCTTGTCTTGGAGTTTGAAAAATTGACTTATGTAACTATCAATCTACTGCCTGTTGAAATCGATCCTGACTCCACTCCTGAAGAGTGAGAAACTTTTGAAAAATAGAAGGATGATAACCTTATGGTGAAATCCTACATTTTAAGATCGATGGTTCTAGATTTGCTCAGATAGTACATAGAGGTACCCGATGCTTGGAGCATTATGAGAATACTCAAAGAGTTATTCGAGGAAAATCAAGAAATAAAAATATATCAGAGGTCTAAAAAATTGTTCCATGGTATGCTAATGGATGGATGAGTAGTCAATGTTCACGTTTTGAATATGATAGACCATATCCGATCTTTGGAATGACAGGGTATTATAATTGATGAACGGCTAGGCCGAGATTTGATTATGTCTTCTTTATATGGTACTTATGTTGTCTTTGTGTTAAAATTTCATATGCATTCGATGCAAGCTAGTTATGAAGAACTTCATAATATGTTACGTATGACAGAGCATGATTTGAAAAATGCAGTCTCACTTTGTACCTCCATGGTGGAGTAAGCTCTTCAAAGACTTCTAAGAAGTCAAAGAAAATCAAAATGAGAAATAAGAAGATATCAAAGAAAAACCCAAGAAGCGCAAAGCTGCAAAACCGCATGTAGCTCATGAAGAATGTCTACACTGCAATAAGTATGGACACTGGAAGAAATATTGTCTAGAGTTGAAAAGAAAGGCATGAACCTCAGGTACACTCTGTATATTTCCGATTATTGACATCTCATTAGCCTTAGATGCAAATAGTGGATGTGTGTTAGACACCGGCAGTCTCACTCATATTTGCAAATCCATGCAGGTCAATAGGGTTAAAAGAAGGCTAAACAAATGGAAGATTCAGCTTATAGTTGGTAATGGCGAGACATTGAATGTCAAGGTCATAGGAACAGTTGTTCCAGATCTCACTAATGGATGTAAATTAGATTTAAATGATTGTTATTATGTACCCTCCCTTATCGGACAAATAATATCACTACCGATATTGGATAAAGAGTGATATAAAATAAACATTAAAGATGGTGCTTTATGTTTATATGATAAAGGCAACTATTTGATATGTGAATGTTCTTTAACTAATGGTCACTATATTTTGGAAACATATAAAGATGTCTTTAATGTAGAGGAAAATACATGTAGAAGATCTGAATTAAATAATACTAAATTATGACATATGCGATTAGGCCACTTAGGTGTTAGACGTCTATCAAAATTGGTTAATGATGGTTTGATTAAAAATCTTACCTTAAATCCTTATCTGATTTGTGAGTCATGTATCCAATGGAAGATGACAAATGCCCCATTTCTTGGTGTTGGACATTGTGCTGAAGATCTATTGGAGCTAATACACGATGATGTGTGTGATCCATTAAATCATGTAGCTCATGATGGTTCAACATACTTCGTGACTTTCACAGATGATAAATCAATATATGGATATGTCTATTTGATGAGACATAAATCGGAAATATTTGACAAGTTCAAAATATTCCGAAACGAAGTAGAAAATAAATCGGTAAATTTATCAAGTGTCTTCGATCAGATCGATGTGGTTCATACATGAGTGACGGAAGTCATGAAATCTGAAATGAATTATATGCATGATAATCAAGTCTGGGACTTAGTTGAACTTCCTGAAGGAGTTAAACATATTTGTTGTAAATGGGTTTATAAAATGAAACGAGGGCCCGATGGAAATGTGGAAACCTTTAAGGCTTGACTGGTAGCGAAAAGTTACACTCAATGTCGTGGGATTGACTATGAGGAAACTTTTTCACCAGTAGCCATATTAAAATTCATTAGGATTCGTTTAGTTATTGATGTATATAAGGACTATGAGATATGGCAGATGGATGTGAAAAACCATTTTCCTAAATGGATTTCTTGAGGAGGATATCTATATGGAACAACCAGAGAGTTTTGTATCCAATGAGACTTCAAACTTGGTTTGTAAGCTTCAGAAGTCTATTTATGGACTTAAAGAAGCATCCCGAAGCTGGAATCATCATTTTGGTGAGATAATTAGATTATATGGATTCATCAAGAATGAGGAAGAACCGTGTGTTTATAAGAAAGTTAATGAGAGCATGATAGTATTCTTTATATTGTATGTAGACGACATCCTTATCATTAGGAATAATATATGTATAATGCAAAGTGTGAAAGCCTATCTTTGCAAGAACTTCTTAATGAAAGACATGAGTGAAACTTCCTATATATTAGGTATAAGGCTTTACCGGGATAGAGTTAGGAAGCTTATAGGGTTGTCGCAATCGACATACATAGATAAAATGTTAGAAATGTACAGTTTTACCAACTACAAGGCAGTAAATGTACCTTTCTGATACGACATACATATTTCGAAGAAAATGGCACCTCAGACCGAGGAAGAAAGAGTTAGAATGTCTAACTTGCTATATGCTTATTGTATTGGAAGCATTATGTATGTTATACTATATACGAGACCTGACATCAGTTTTAGTGTTAGTGTGACTAGGCGATATCAATATGATCTGGATAATAATCATTGGACAGCTGTGAAATATATCCTGAAATATCTTAAGGGTACTAAGGATAAGTTTCTCATATATGGAGAAGATGAGCTACAAGTTAAGGGTTACACAGACTCTAACTTCCAGGGACATCCAGATGATAGAAAATCTACATTCAGATACATATTTACCCTTAATGACGGTGTGTTTAGTTGGTGATGTTAAAAGCAATGCTCAATAGCTGATTCCACCACTGAGGCGGAATTTATAGTGGCTTCAGATGCTGCTAAAGAGGCTGTTTGGATTAAAAAATTTATCATAGAACTTGGCATTATGCATAGTATTACGGATTCGATCACACTGTATTGTGATAATAGTGGAGCCATTGCGCAGGCTAAGGAGCCGAGGGCGCATTCCAAGTCTAAACACGTGGAAAGAAAATATCACGTGATTAGAGAAATTATTGAACGAAAAGACATAGTGGTCTTGAAGGTTCAAGGAATAGACAACATAGCAGACCCGCTTACTAAGGCCTTACCTCCTAAGTTATTTGATAAACATGTGGAGGAGATGGGATTACAGTACCATCCGGATTGGCACTAAGCAAGTGGGAGTTTGTCAGAGTTAGTGCTTTGAGTGCCAATTCGAGTAATGTATTGTACATTTTATTATTTATTAATAAAATAACTACATTTTCATTTCAAACCTTATTAATGGTAATGTCATTATGTATATTATATTGATGTATAAATATGCTAAGAATGACATCGACCTTAAAATTGTCTTGTAGTAATACTAGACACTAGGTGGTCTGACATTGTGATAGTATTACTATTATAAATTATTCTTACAGTAAATATTCCTAGTCGTTGGTTTTGAAATAAGGTCGAATTCCTATAACCTAAAAGATTAGCACATGTCGTATATTGGATTTGGAGTTCCAATGGTTTATCCTGATATACCAAGAGCTTTTAAAGCTCGTATAGACGTGTGGGTATTTGTTGGAACGAATACTGAATGACTCACATTTACAAATTAGATTAAGCCCACATAAAAATTTATTAGAATTTTTATTAATTAAAAATTACCTAAGTTTCGCTATAAATAACAAGCTTGAGCAAAATTTTTAATCAAGCTTAAGAAAGCTAAAACAAGCAAGAGTTAGAAAAATTAGTCTAAGTTAGAGAAGTGTTTAGAGAAGTTTTGGAAGATCTCTACAATATCTTAACAAGGAGAAATCAAGATTGGATCTTGGAGTGAAGCTTGCTAGCATTGGAATCAAGATTAGATCTTGGAGTCAAGCTTGCTAAACTTTGGAAGTTCTCCAACCATTTTAACAAGGAGAAAAAAATCGGATCTTTGTATCAAGCTTGCTAAGTAAGTTTGATATTCTCCTAAGCTATGTTCTTCATTAGAGAGTTTTCATTAGTTAGAGATATAATGATAATTATATATTGGATATATAATAGCATAACTTGAAGTTGAAATTAGGCTAATTAATTATGTATATATGCTTTAGAAGTATAAACAAAATATGATTGTAGTTGGGTCAAATATGTTCATGTTGGATATGAAATAATTAGTAAGACTTTGGAACTCCAGATTAATGTCTAGAGTTATGGCTACCATTCTGGAATCATTTAACCACCTTTAAGTGACCTAGAATTGTTAATGAGTCATTTTCTTGTGGGATTTTAATTTGGTCTTTGTTTTGATTCAAACAAATGCATATATGTATTTAGAATATGACACGCTCAAAAAGTGATTCTTTTACTCCCAAGTATAAGCGTGTCGAAGTAATAAAACAATCTGATAAGACCGGAGTCGATCCACAGAGAATAAATTTAGTAAAATAAAACAATAACTTGAGTGAAAAATTAAAAGACTAGATTTTTTTGAAGTGATTGAAAATTTTTAAATTGAATTGCAACAATAAAATAAAATACTGAGGTTAGAGGATCCACTTTTAATATTAAATTTAGAAACCTCACTTTTTATAATATATAAATTGTCATTATTACCCAATTAATTTATTTCAGGAATTAATTATGCCAAAACATATAAAACCAGCCATAAAGGCGGTGATAACTTTTTTCTCTAACAAGTCTAGTTAGGTACTCAATTATGCCAAATAAATAAAATCAGCCATATAGGCGGAAACAAAGTTTGTCAATAATTAATCCATAATTAAATTAAATATTAATCATTATATTACAATTTATATATTATAATATAAGTTAGATTAATCTAAATTTTCGTATTAAAAGCTTCACCTTTTACCCTAGCAAAAAGAAATTAGCTACTCATAATTTGAATAAAAACACACATAATTTTATTACTAAAGGAAAAAGAAATTACAAGAAATTTTTTTAAAAAATAAAACACACAAGACACTCTCTCCCAAATTCTACAAGAGCGATTCAGAAGAAAGTATGAAAAAATGTGCTGAGCATCCTCTTAGTTATAGAGGATACCCAACGTCTACCATTACAATTGCAAATTGCAAATGCAATTTTCAATTGCAATCACTCCACCAAACATGGTTGACAAACCGCCGACCATTATTAATTGTTTTTTTTTTATTTGACAATGACTTTTACATATAACATACTTTGGCTTCTTCATAAATTTCGGTCTTGAAACTTCAGAATTAGAAACTCTTGTCAACAGTAAAGTTGTAAATCTTTGAGTCTTCTTTCATCTTAAACTTGAATCACTTTAATCCGATATCGGAGTAAAAAGCTTTGGCCAAAATACGAACATTACACATGATTCTAATTTCCGAAGTTGTACACTGTTAGAACATCTCATTAATTTTCTGGCCTCCAAAATCCAAATGTCAAGTCCATTTTTCTAGATATGCAAATGTCAAATCCAAATGTCAAGTCCAAAATATTATTTCACCTACATAAAAGATAGAAATCACAATAAAAATATATAAAAACATAAATTTAATTATTATTTTACAAATATGCTAAATTAAGGGGATTAATGAAACTATAAGTGTAAAATGATTAATTTTCCTTTTAATAAATGTGTACTTTTTAATGTTCATCACACCCCCCCCCCCAACCAGCTTATTACTAGTCCCTAGTAATTTAAGCGAAAAAAACTTTAAAAAGACAAATTCTTATTCAAATTAATATTTATTTTCTTTCTTTCTAAATGATCAAACAAGTAAATTCTCATGTACTTTTTACCCTTCTTCCATAGACACATAAAACAAGGTATTAATCAATTCATTGTGCCCACAATATTCACAGGTCTTGTTGAAAAGAGAGTAATATTTTTATCCTAAAATTACATTAGATTTCACATTTTTTTGGCAATGAATGTTTATTTATAAATACAATATATATATATATATATATATATATATATATATATATATATATATATATATATATATATAATACATCTTAAATCCTTGTAACAAGCTTTGGGCCAGTGACTCCCAAACCAGTTGCTTTAGGGCACTAGGTGTTAAGAAACCCCTACAGACTTAATTGCTCGGATCTCAGATATTAAAAAGAAAAAGTGTATGATTTCCTTAAGCTTTTTTTAACCCATGTAATGAGCTTTAGGCCAATGACTCCCAGACCAGTTGGCCTTAGGGCATTAAGTGTTAAAACACCCATACAAACTTAATTGCTCGAGTTAGAGAGACTATGAAATCGAACTTATTCACACTTTTTTTACAAACTCAAGCTCTACTATTTTATGCGAACAATCACTGCTTACTGAGGCAAGATATCTGGTTACTAAGTAAAAGCATGATTAGTCTTTTTTAATAAAAACATAAATTTTGTTGCCTTTAGGTGCTAATTCCAATAAATTAGAGAACTGAAAATTACAAAATTTTCAAGTACAACCCGCTGACACGCTCGAAAAGTGGTCTTTTACTCCCAAGTATAACAGTGTCGAAGTAATAAAATAACCCGGTGAGTCCGGGGTCGATCCACAGAGAAAAGATTTAGCAAAATAGAATATTTAACAGTACATGAATGAAAAGTTTGCTTTGTTGAAGTAGTTGGAGGATTTTAGGTTGGAATACAGTAATAGAAGGAAATGCTGGAGTTTTGGGATCCACTTTTAGTCTTTTAAACATTTAGAAATCTCGCTTTATCATAATTTATAAATTGTCATTTTTACCCACTTAATTTATTACAGGAATTAATTATGCCAATAAAAAGAACCAGCCACAAAAGCGGTAGTCATTTATGTCAATACTTAGTCCTACCAAGGTACTAAACATGCCAAAAACATAAAACCAGCCATAAAGGCGGTAATACCGCTTGTCTATAACAAGTCCTACCAAGGTACTTAATTATGCCAAAATCGTATAAAACCAGCCATAAAGGCGGTATAATGATAAAATCGGCCATAAAATGCGGTATAAAGATAAAACCGACCATAAAGGCGGTATAAAGATAAAACCAGCCATAAATGTGGTATAAAGATTGTCAATAATTAATCTAGATTTAAATCAAGTTTTAATCATTAGATTTCAATTTATTTATTATAATAAAAGCGAGTTTAATCTATGTTCTCATTATAAAAGCTTCACTCTTACTCCAGCAGAAAAGAAATTAGCTACTCATTTTGTAATAAAATATATTCGTACTTTTATTATTGAAAGAAAAAGGCATTACAAAAAGCTTTAAGTAAATAAACAAACAAGACACTCTCTCTCCAAGAATTACAGAGGAATCGGGAAAGAAAGTATGAAAATTTCTAATGTCGGACACTCCTTTTTATAGGCAAATTCGCCGCCTAGACCAGTGAATACATGTTGTGGACACGTGTCAAAGAATGGTGAAGCCACATTGGGGACACGTGTCAGAGAATGGTGAAGCCACGTTGGGGACACGTGTCGCGACGTAAAGGTTCCACGTGTCACGATGTGCTTGCAGATTTTACGACATGCTTGCCGATTTTACGATGTGCTTGTCGATTTTACGACGTGCTTGCAGAATATTTTTTTCACGTCTAATTTGTCCCGTCGAGCTTCCGATCAGTATTTTTCCTGACAAAAACATAAAATAACACAGTAAAAGCACTCAAAGCATAACTTTAAAATATTTACACAAATGTGTCAATTTAAGGGGATTAGTGAAACTATAAGTGTAAAATGATTAACTTATCGTCTAATAAATATGCACTTTTTAGTATTCATCATCCGCGATCATATATTACCATGTTGTTGATAATACCTGTCAAATGAGCATATAAAGATCAAATTTATTCAATATTATAGAGAATTCATAAATTTAAATGATTCAAAAAGAAAGGAACAAAAATAACTTGTTACGAATTATTTTGAGATGCGTCTCAGGAGCGAAAACTCCTTACACAACCACCTCTGAACAATAATTCCACTTGGTTAATCAAAAATTTGTTGTTAGTTTATGTGTAGTTTTTTTTAAAAAAAACACAAAAGAAATTTAACACAAAATAACAACAAAGCAAAAAATAACATAAAAATGATTTTTTGAACGAAAAACACAGCAACGAAACATAAAAACAAAAACTATCTAGTCAACTATCCCCTCCCCCCATTAATTTGAGACATTGTCCCCAATGTCCGAAAAAGAAGAAGTAGAGTTTAGAAAACATCACCTGATTAGTGTGGGATTGACAATTGAATCTACGACTATTTAAAAGAAAAAAAAATCAGATTAAGATTCAAGTCCACTCTACACTTCTTGCCACGATCGTTACCAGACCAGTTCAACTTGGAAAGAATGGGGTCGATTTTTGGTTCATAAGCTAAGAGTTGGTCAATTAAAGCACAACTTTTCTTACAGTTAGGAAGATATCTTTTACCGATTTTGAAGTAAACCCATTTCTTTTGGCATCCTCAAGAAATACAAAAAGAAAATCGAAAAAGTCATCAACATTAAGTAGTCCAATGGATTTTTGGTGAATATTCAAGTTCGCCCATGACGCAACTGTGAATATTTCTTCCAATGTGCCAAGCCCACCTGGTAAAGTAATAAAAGTGTCAGCATGATTGATCATTTCAGTAAGTCTTTCAGACATACCTGAGACAATGTATTCTTCTCCATTTGATTTACCTATAAGGTTTTCGTCTTTCAAAGGTTTTGGAATGATCCTCAAATCTTGACTGTCACCTTCTTGCACGGCCTTTGAAACACACCCCATCAATCCAAGATTGCCACCACCATTTATTAAATGCATGTTTCTTTCGGCTATAACTCTACCCAATTCTTGTGCAGTGATAAGTGCGGTTTATACCCACTTATTATGGCATTCTTAGCCCATTATTTTGTTATGTTGCGTGCCATTTAATTTAATTTCTAGTTTATTTTATATTTTATTTACAGGAGCATTAATACATGGATCTTGGGACATTTGCACATGTTTTGGGAACTTTCGGATGCAAGGAACACGTGGGGACAATAGATGAGTTGCAATTGTTAACCAAATAAAGGCAAAGGGCGTGAAGGATTTGAAAGAAAGCACATGTGAGCATTAGGTTGCTGCGTGAAGAAATTCAAAAAGAAAGAAAGAGAAGCCACCAATTTTGACCAAATCAAAAGCAAGGACGTGGGCCCATAATCTTCCAATATTGTTTAACAAAAGTGGTGTTAGATGCATAAACAAAAGTGGCGTGAGACCAGCCACCATCTTTGACCAAGGCATAAAATTGAAGAAATATTAAAGGACTTGCACGTGGGCCCGCTTGGAAGGTCAATAAAGCTTATGTTATAAAAGCCACACAAAATGTGACAAGATGGGCAGCAGCGTAAATTGATCACGCTGCGGCGCCTGCAAGCCAATCGAATTCCATACAAATTGCCGAGACGAGGGTGCTGTAGCGCCTATTTAGAGAGCCACGGTGCTGCGGGGGAAAGTCTGCGCGTATCAGAAACGTGATATTAGGGTTTTTAAGATACCCAATGACTACAGGATTTTATTATGTATACATAAGTTCATCCAAGACTGAGGGAGGAGGCTAATACACAGCACAAAACACAGAAACACATATTTTTAGAGATCCAATGAGGATGATTGAAGAGCAACAAAAGGAGACAAATACGGTGACATCCGAAGAGGAAGAGATTCAATCCGAGTTTTATCATCTTATTTCTTTCTTAGAACTCTAATGATTTCCATTAGATTCATGACCTTGTTCTTATTGTTTTTATCTATTATCATGAACTAAACTCCTTAATTCTGGAGAATGATGTAACTGATGCTTGAACCTTTGTTTTAATTGTTAATTTTGTTATGAAGTTTTATTAAGTTTATTTGTATTCTTTTGAGTTTAATGTTTTGTGTTTGCTAGCCATAAATATGATGATATATGTTTAGAATCTATCACTCGAGAGAGGGGATTTCGAATAGATCTAGAGAATATAACCTAGGAATTTTATAGAGTTTGAGAGAATATATAAGTTCCTTTGAAGTCATTAATATAGAATCACAAAGCGTAATGAGTTGTTAACAACTAGATTTTTATAGAGATATCGAAGTCTATAGTTGATGATATTTTCACTGATGCTCGAGAGAGGGAGTGGATATTTTCGGAATCTTGACTTATAAATAATATAACTGAACAATGATTATTTGGCATGACAAATACATAGGCGGCAGCTAGGTGAAATCATGATCTAGAATCTATATCGTATTAGTCCCTCCTATATAATTATTTTTATATTTATTTATTAAAATCTTTAATATTTGTTTTCTAAATAAAGTTAGGATTCTCAATTGTAGTATTTAGTGCGAGTTAACGCAATCCCTGTGGGTTCGACACTCTTCACTCATATTTATACTAAAACTTGACATCGTACACTTGCGGTACGATAGAAAATATCACAACAAGTTTTTGGCACTGTTTTCGGGGATTGTTTATTTAATTCACATTAATACTACTACCAAGTAATCTTATCTTTAATTTAGATTTTTATCTTTTATCTTTTATTTATTTTATTTTATTTTATTTTTATTTTGTTTATTGAATTTTGTTTTTTTTTTTTGTGCTTCAGTGAATGCGAAAATTCACAAGTCTCAACTCGCTCTTGTTTGATCCTGAAATAGAAAGAACAGCGAGGAGACTAAGGAAAGAAAGGAAAATTGAAAAAGAAGCAATGGCAGCTGAAAACATAGAGAACAGCCCACGCCAGGTGGAAATTCAAGATCACTTCAAACCGGTCATTGATGATATTTATTCTGGGATTGCCCATCAACCAATCAACGCTAACAATTTTGAGCTAAAACCTGCATTGATCAACATGGTACAAAGGAATCAGTTTGGGGGTTCAGCAGTAGAGGATCCCAACATGCACTTAAGGATATTCCTGGAGATCACAGATACCATAAAGATAAATGGCGTTAGTAAAGAGGCTATCAGGTTACGCTTATTCTCATTCTCTTTACGGGATAAAGCGTGGGATTGGCTTCAATCAATACATACAGGGAGTATCAAGACATGGCAGGATATGGCCACAAAATTTCATGAGAGATTCTTTCCACCAGCTAAATCAGCTCAACTGAGGGCATAAATTAGTATATTTAAGCAGCTGGAGACTGAGACTTTATATGAAGCATGAGACAGATTTAAGGATCTACTGCGAAGATGCCCACAACACGATTATGCAGATTGGGTCCAAATTCAGTTGTTATACAATGGGCTGAATGGCTCGAATAGGACTGTAGTTGATGCAGCAGCTGGAGGAGCCATATTCAAGAAATCAGCCGAGGACGCCTACAATTTGTTAGAAGAAATGGCCATTAACCATTTTCAATGGCCAAGTGAACGCGCTATGGTGTCCAAAGTGGCTGGAATATATGAAGTGGACCCTCTTGTGGCACTAACAGCTCAGATTTCCACCTTATCTACTCAAGTAGCAGCCCTGATAAATCCGCGAGCACAAGCATCTATTGAATCAGCAGCAGCTACAAATACGCTGTTATTGGAAGGAAACCCAAACTTTAAGCAAGTCCAATATGTGAACAATCGAAACTTCAACAGCTATCGAGGAAATCATGTGCCTAATCGCTATCGTCCAAACTTCTCATATGTTAAGACAGAGAATGCCTTGCAACCTTCATCAGGCTTTGACTATCAAAGAGCTGAACATAAATCTTCCTTAAAAGATTTCATGAGCATGTTTGTTGCTAATACTTCAGCGAGGTTTGAGAAGAATGAGTCAAGGCTGAATAATATTGAAACACACATGGAAAATATCGAGGCAACAATGAAGTCTTTAGAAACACAGATTGAGCAGATTATGTCCTCCATAACCAAGCAGCAGTAGGGATATTTGGATAAAATGCCACAGCCGCCAAGCTATCTTTTTTCATGTCAAAGCAGCCAGTGGATACAAAAGAAGAAGCTACCATGACCACCATTTGGGTGTTTGCGTCTGGCTGAAGACCTTAAACTTTGCGCTAGCGGGGAGGCAACCCTTGTATTTATTTTATTATTATTTTCTTTATTTTTAATTTTTATTTTATTTTGTGCTATTTGTTTATTTATTCATTTTTCATGCTATTTATGCAGGTAGCACGAGACACACAACGCCTGCGCAACCAAATTCCAACCAGCAGGAGCCTGATTAACTTCATGCACGATAATGTTATTCATTAATCTCGTTTCATTATATTTATCTTTCATTGAGGACAATGCAAGTTTTAAGTTTGGGGTGTGTGCATGTATTCCTGCTATTTATTTGTTTGAGTTGAAAAATAAATTATTATTTGTTTTTAGTCCTAGATAGTAAAACATATATCCTATGATGAATTTTGTTTGTTTATGGGTGAAATTTTAGAAACGATAAGTGCCCAATTTACTTTTATCTGATGCCTTGAGTAGTTGATCTATGTTGGACTCGTAAGCACTCAATTATAGGTTTTTAGCAGTGAAAACTTAAGTAGTTGACAAGGTGACTAGTTGAAGAAATTGCATGTCGATGAATGACCGTTTGCTTAGATGTCTATCTTGATTGGCTAGTGTTATGATGTATGGTATGGATAGAAATAAAAGAAAAAAGTCTCTAAAGAAAGAAAATAAACCACCTATAACCGATAAGCGTGAAGCTACCCATGGGCGAGTATTAGGACCACCATGAGGAGAAATGCTACCTTAAAGGGTAGGTGAGTTGAAAGTTAAAAAAAAACATGAGAAAAGCAAAAAGAAACAAGAAATGAAAAGAAAAATCATACCATATTGAGGACAAAATAAAGCAATTACAGAGCATAATTGAGATATCTAGGTTGGTTTGACCCATCGATCCAAATTTTTGAACGAAATCATTAAGTTGGCTTACTTAAGAATCAAGCTTTAAATGAACCTTTACACACACACACTGTGAGTCTAGCTTAGATAATTTACTCAAGAATTCGGATTTGAGTCGCATTGCGTACTTTGAATGTTCTCTAATTTCATCTATAAGCTTTCTTTGAGTATAATTTTATGCGTAACAATCGAGACTATGCTTTTTTTTATTTTCATATTTTTGCGTGATTGTGTGTGAATGACGTTTGTGGGTATCGTCGCTGTAAGCCCTCACGAGACTATAACTCATCCACTAGGACCGCCTAGGGGTTTAAAGGCTTGTTGCATACGCTAAATGCAATTGTGATCCCAACGAAAGTGGCTTAGTTAATTTAGTTATTTTTAATTTTTTATTTGAATTTAGTTTTTATTTTGTCTTTTGCTCGGGACTAGCAAAATCTTAAGTTTAGGGGTGTTTGATAAGTGCGGTTTATACCCACTTATTATGGCATTCTTACCCCATTATTTTGTTATGTTTCGTGCCATTTAATGGAATTTATAGTTTTTTTTATATTTTATTTACAGGAGCATTAATACATGGATCTTGGGACATTTACACGTGTTTTGGGAACTTTCGGATGCAAGGAACACGTGGGGACAATATATGAGTTGCAATTGTTAACCAAATAAAGGCAAATGGCATGAAGGATTTGAAAGAAAGCACATGTGGGCATTAGGTTGCTGCGTGAAGAAATTCAAAAAGAAAGAAAGAGAAGCCACCAATGTTGACCAAATCAAAAGCAAGAACGTGGGCCCCTAATCTTCCAACATTGTTTAACAAAAGTGGCATGAGATGCATAAACAAAAGTGGCGTGAGACCAGCCACCATCTTTTACCAAGGCATGAAATTGAAGAAATATTAAAGGACTTGCACGTGGGCCCGCTTAGAAGGTCAATAAAGCTTATGTTATAAAAGCCACACAAAAGGTGACAAGAGGGGCAGCAACGCCAATTGATCACGCCGCGGCGCCCGTAAGCCAACCGAATTCCATATAAATTTCTGAGACGAGGGCGCTGTGGCGCCCATTTAGAGAGCCGCGGCGCTGCGGGGGAAGTCTGCGCGTATCAAAAACGTGATTTTAGGGTTTTTAAGATACCCAATAACTCCAGGATTTTATTATAAATACATTAGTTCGTCCAAGACATAGGGATGAGGCTAATACACATCATAAAACATAAAAACACATATTTTTAGAGATCCAAGAAGGAGAATTGAAGAGCAACAAGAGGAGACAAAGGCGGTGACATCCGAAGAGGAAGAGATTCAATCCGGTTTTTATCATCTTATTTCTTTCTTAGAACTCTAATGATTTCCATTAGATTCATGACCTTGTTCTTATTGTTTTTATCTATTGTCATGAACTAAACTCTTTAATTCTGGAGAATGATGTAACTGATGCTTGAACCTTTGTTTTAATTGTTAATTTTGTTATGAAGTTTTATTAAGTTTATTTGTATTCTTTTGAGTTTAATGCTTTGTGTTTGCTGGCCACAAATATGATGATATATGTTTAGAATCTATCACTCGAGAGAGGGGATTTTGAATGGATCTAGAGAATATAACCTAGTAATTTTATAGAGTTCGAGAGAATATATAAGTTCCTTTGAAGTCGTTAATATAGAATCACAAAGCGTAATGAGTTGTTAACAACTAGATTTTTATAGAGATATCGAAGTCTATAGTTGATGATATTTTCACTGATGCTCGAGAGAGGGAGTGGATATTTTCATAATCTTGACTTATAAATAATATAACTGAACAATGATTAATTGGCATGGCAAATACATAGGCGATAGTTAGGTGAAATCAGGATCTAGAATCTCTATCGTATTAGTCCCTCATATATAATTGCTTTTATATTTATTTATTAAAATCTTTATTATTTGTTTTCTAAATAAAGTTAGGATTATCAATTGTAGTATTTAGTGCGAGTTAAAGCAATCCATGTGGGTTTGACACTCTTCACTCATATTTATACTAAAACTTGACACCGTACACTTGCGGTACGATAGAAAATATCACAACATGCAGCCTCAACAAATTCTGGTTTAGTTCCAGAGCAAGTTCCACACAGGTAACAGATATTAGTAACTCATCGTCTTAAACTTTTCTGCATTTTTGCTATCTCTCTTATCTGGATATGACGAAGAGAGAAATGACGAGCTGAATTTATAGATCCTGAAAAATGACGAGTAATAATGACGAGTAATAATGCACTAGTACCTTGAAAATGACAATTGTCAGATGAACAATACAATAGATCGTGAAAGTAAAAAAGTTCAGAAACTGTCGGCAAAAATAGAGGAAATCAAAACAGTAAATTAAAGTAAATCAAACCAGCAATTTAAAGAAAATGAAATCAAAGCAATAAATTGAAAAATATGTACTAGTTGTTGTGATCGTGGCTCACATATTCCTATGGTTTTACGTCCAGTAACGGCTTGAACACCCTCCATGGGTCGCGGATAGGCTTCGCATCCAATTTTCAGATTCCTGAGACTGTATTGTTGTCTTTCTTTTTGAAATTGTGTATGCAAATTGCGAATTACTCTATGAACATGTACATTGTGATGTGTCTCAAGAGTCAGTGATATATCATCTAAAGACTCCTTACTCAATTCATCTATAATGAATTGAATTTTATCACCATTCCTAAAGAACGACAATGAGTGTTGCACGTCCAATGTGCATATTTATAACAAACACCTAACTGTTTAACTCTTTGTTTCTTAGCATAGGTGTTTTCCCCTAAACTAGGCATGTAAGAAATGAAAGAATCAGATGACTCATCTGCCAAGCGAACCCTTGCTTCAATTACCCAACGAACATCACTAGGAATACCATGGATCATCAAAAGCCTCTTTCTTTTGGTGCGTGCTTTGTAAATTTGCATCAAAGAATTTTGGGGGAGAGAAAGAAAATGATTGTGGAGTTTTGCAAGAGTTTCTTTCATGCTTTGATTGTAGGATATTAGTAATTTTAGGAAACTGAAAGAACCGACTTAGATTCACGGAGTATCGTTATCCGCTATTTAATCGAGGTGCAAGATTCTGAAAAAAGTGAAAAGATAAAAAATACTGCAAAACTCAAGAAAAATGGAAATTAAACAAATTCAAAAGAAAAGGAAAAAAAATCAATCACAGTACATTGGGTTTGAAAGGAAAATAGATTCTTGAAAATTTGAACAATTCAAAAATGGTTTCAAACGTTGTCCATTGACTTTAAATACATCACAATCCCTAGGATTCTCAATATCAATTGCCCTATATGGATAAACGTGGTTCACAATAAATGGGCCACTCCATTTGGATTTAAATTTTCCAGGAAATAAATGAAGACGAGAATTATAAAGTAAATTTTTTTGACAAATTTCAAATATTTTTCGGGAAATTCAGCTGTCATGAAAGGCTTTAGTTTTAACTTTAAGAATTTTCGCATTCTCATATGAATCATTCCTTAACTCTTCAAGTTCATTTAATTGCAGTTTATGTTCATGACTTGCATTTTCAAGGTTAATCGCTTACCTGCTGTCTTTCTTGCCGCATTCACTAGTGTCTTTACCTTTTCCTTCTTCCATTACATTTCACTAACCTTTTCTTTATCAATTCTCGTCAAACGTATCCACACCTTGTTCCCCTTCCGTTTGTGTCTACCTCTCTGTTGTACTTGTTATTGAGCTGAACAGTGCTATTTGGGACAACATTAAGGGTTTGTTCTTTCCTGCAAGTTCAAATCCTTTGAGAACTCATTCGAGGACAATAGTGGTAAAAGGCAAGAGTGGGTGAGCTTAGTTTCGGGTAAAAGCCATTTGAGTGACAAACATGAGAGAATTGGAATTGTGAGAATTTTGTATTTCTCTTTATTTTAGTTGTTCTTTTATTTTATTTTATTTTATTTTATAACTAACGTTTGTTGCAAAAAAAAACATGTCCAGAGAAGACGCAGCCCCAAGTCAAAGTGCCAATTCCCCACAGGGGCCCCAATTGCGGGATGTGGCGAATACAGTGACCGCACTTCAACATAAGTTTGTGCGAGTATTAGAATTGATGAGGGATGTTCGAGATGAGGTACAAGCGATGAGACACAATACTCCATAGTGGAATAGGCCAACACGGCCGACTAGAGCTAATGAGGCATGGCACGTACCCCCCAGGACTGGTGGCCGGCGTACTGTACCCATGGATGAGATGGAGGCCGAGAATGAGTTTGATTATGATGAGTAGTTTGATAGAGTATCAGAGGTATAGATTGGTGAATTTCGGCCTAGAAGAGGTAGGAATGAAAGGTCGTTCAGGAGGAATCATGAGAATGCGGAATATGGTGATTTGGGAAAAATCAAGATGACAATCCCTCCTTTCCAAGGCAAGAGTGACCCTGAAGCTTATCTAGAGTGGGAATGTAAACTCGAGCTTCTTTTTGACTGTCATAATTATTCCGAGCTTAAGAAGGTTAAGTTGGCGGTTATTAAATTTACCGATTATGCACTTGTCTGGTGGGATCAAATGATGATCAACATTCGGAGGCATAGGGAGCGACCAATCACTACATGGGCAGAATTGAAAACAGTTATGAGGAAGCGGTTTTTACCGAATCATTACTATCGAGATCTATATCATAAACTTCAGAATCAAGATGACAATCCCTCCTTTCAGAATCTTCTTTTAGATCTGTTTCGGAGTGTCGAAGACTACCATAAGGAGATGGAAATTGTAATGATTCACACCAATGTCGAGGAGGACCAAGAGGCGACTATGGCCCGGTTTCTCAGTGGGTTGAATAGAGAGATTGCGAATGTAGTGGAACTGCAACATTACATAGAGTTAGAGGACATGGTACATATGACAATGAAAGTGGAACGCCAACTCAAGCGAAAAACTGCATTCAGGGGAAATTCGGGTCCAACCAATTCATGGAAGCCGAAATGGGGAGATAATGACAGGGATGGCACCACATCTAGGTTTAGATCAGAGGCCCCCAAAGCCAATGGAAGATACCACCACCAAGCATAAACCAAAATTCGAGACCCCACCAAATAGGAGTCGTAACCTTGAATGTTTCAAATGTTTGGGGGATGGCCATATAGCATCACAGTGCCCTAATAGAAAGACCATGTATATGGGGTGATGGTGAAGTAATCTCATATGGTGAGGATGTTGTGGAGGAGGTGCCCGAATTAGAGGTCGCCACTGATGAAGAAGGGTTTGAGTATGCAGCCAAGTGGGCGTCCTTTGTGCCCCGCCGTGCTTTAAATACCCAGGCAAAGGTTGAGGATGATATGGTACAACAGCAAGAGAACATATTCCATACTAGATGTCTGGTCCAGAACAAGGTATATATTATGATTATCGACGGGGGCAGTTGTACTAATGTGGCTAGTATTAAACAGAAAAATCTAATTTAACAGTTAAATTTACTTTACCGATTAATTCTAAATTAATCGCGTTCTCTCTTCGATGAATTTATCCCAAGATAAATTCTCGACGCAATTAATCCTAGATTAATTCTTTCTCATTTAATTAATCCCAGATTAATTTATTGCCGTAATTAAAGCTGGGTTTGACTTTACTTAAACACCCTAAACCGTATCGTTTGCATTGGTTGAATAACAGTGGCGAGGTTAAAGTCAATAAACAGGTCTTGGTTAGTTTCACTTTTGGGAAATACAAGGATGAGGTGTTGTGTGATGTAGTCCCAATGAAAGCTGGACATAACCTACTAGGGCGTTCTTGGCAGTTTGACAGGAGAGTGATGCATGATGGGTTTCGCAACAGATATTGTTTTGAGAAAGATGGAAGAAAGGTTACACTTGTTCCGTTGACGCCACGGTAAGTCTTTGAATATCAAATGAAGCTACAGGCTTCCACAGTGAACACACCCGCGGGTGAGATCGAGGATGAGAGTCGAAGGGATGAGGTTAAAAATTACAGAGGAGTGAGCGAGAGAAACATTGAGCATGCACAAAATAATGAGAGTGTGGATAGAATGAAAAATAGTTTCTTTGCTAAAGAGGGAGAATTGAGGAGAGAGCATGCCAGGAATAAAGTGATGATCCTCCTCTTGTATAGAGAAACTCTTCTGAGTTCTGATGACACTAACCATAACATTGTTTTTCGTAGTGTGTTTACTTCTTTATTGCAGGATTATGGTGATGTGTTTGCGGAGGAGATCCCTCATGGTTTACCACCAATTTGTGGTATTGAGCATCAGATCGATTTCATCCCAAGGGCGGTCATTCCTAACCGACTAGCTTACTGCAACAACCCTGAGGAAACTAAGGAGCTCCAAAAGCAAGTGGAGGAGTTGATGAGCAAAGGGTACGTACGAGAGAGCATGAGTCCGTGCGCAGTTCCAGTCTTGTTAGTCCCAAAGAAAGATGGTACATGGAGAATGTGCGTGGATTATCGAGCAGTCAATAATATCACTGTAAAGTATCGCCACTCTATCCCTAGATTAGATGATATGTTGGATGAATTATATGGCTCTTGTATTTTTTCAAAAATTGACCTTAAAAGTGGGTATCATCAAATTAGGATGCGGGAATGGGATGAATGGAAAACTGTCTTTAAAACAAAATATGGATTATATGAGTGGCTTGTGATACCATTTGGGCTTACAAATGTCCCCAGCACCTTTATGCGTCTAATGAATCATGTTTTGCGTGCCTTTTTGGGTAAATTTGTAGTCGTATATTTTGATGATATTTTAGTGTACAACAAGAATTTAGAAGAGCATGTAGGACATGTGCAAGCTGTGTTTGATGTTTTGAGGAAAGAATTATTGTATGCAAACCTTAAAAAATGTGATTTTTGCATGGAAAAAAAGTGATATTTCTAGGGTATGTCATTAGTGCTCAAGGCATTGAGGTTGATGAAAACAAGGTCAAGGTCATTTGTGAGTGGCCTACACTTAAGAGCATCACTGAGGTTAGGAGTTTCCATGGACTAGCCAGTTTTTATAGGAGGTTTGTAAAAGACTTTAGCACTATCGCTGCACCACTTACTGAAGTCGTAAAAAAAATACTAGTTTCCATTGGGGGAGGAACAAGTCAATGCCTTTAAACTTCTTAAGGATCGATTATGTTCTACTCATGTTTTAGCCTTACCTAACTTTAACCAAACTTTCAAGATTGAGTGTGATGCTTCAGGTGTCGGTATTGGGGCAGTACTTATGCAGGAATGACGTCCTATAGCTTTTTTCAGTGAAAAGCTCAACGGTGCAGCGCTGCGTTACCCAACTTACGACAAATAGTTTTATGCCCTAGTCAGAGCGTTGGAAACTTAGCATCATTACCTCTGGCCAAAAGAGATCGTGATTCACACTGACCATGAATCTCTGCGGCATATCAAGAGTCAAGGAAAACTTAACAAACGGCATGCAAAATGGATGGAGTTCGTGGAGACCTTCCCATATGTCATTCGATAAAAGCAATGTAAAGAGAATATGGTTGCTGATGCACTTTCACGCAGGTATGTTTTACTTACATCCTTGAGTTCTAAGTTTCTTGGTTTTGACTTTATCAAAGATTTGTATACAAGTGATCATGACTTCTCTGAGATCTACATTGCATGTGACAAAGGTGCTTATGGTAAATTTTACAGACAATATGATTTTTTATTTAAAGAGAATAAATTATGTGTGCCTAGTTGTTCTATGCGTGAATTATTGGTCCGTGAAGCACATAGTGGGGATCTTATGGGTCATTTTTGTGTTACGCAAATATTTGATATCTTGCATGAACATTTTTATTGGCCTAAAATGAAGAAGCATGTCATACGCATTTGTACTGGTTGCATTACTTGTAGGAAAGCAAAATCTAAAGTTCAACCACATGGGCTTTATACACAATTACCTGTTCCTCAGGCACCGTGGGTAGATATTTCCATGGACTTTGTGTTAGGATTACCTAGATCTAGGAAGGGCCGAGACTCTATTTTTGTTGTAGTTGACCATTTTAGCAAGATGGCACACTTTATTGCATGTCACAAATCAGACGATGCCACACACATTGCTGACTTAGTTTTTAGTGAGGTTGTTCGCTTACATGGAGTACCTCGGAGTATAGTATCAGACAGGGATGCAAGGTTTTTAAGTCATTTTTGGAAAATTTTATGGGGTAGGCTGGGAACTAAACTGTTATTTTCCACCACTTGTCACCCACAGACTGACGGTCAAACTGAAGTCGTTAACATGACCCTATCCCAACTATTACGTACTGTCATTTCTAAGAATTTAAAGACATGGGAAGAATGTTTACCTTTCATTGAGTTTTCTTATAATCGTAGTATTTATACCATTACTTCTTATTCTCTTTTGAAATTGTGTATGGATTTAACCCACTAACACCTCTGGATCTATTGCCTTTGCCCGTTGATGAGAGGGTGAGCCTGCATGGTAAGCACAAGGCCAACTTGGTCAAGTCCATGTTGGACAATTATGACCCATATCATCACTATTTGTACAAAACATGGTGTTGTTGCACAAATTAACTATGTGACAAAGGAAATTGCTCTTTTATCATTTGTAATTGGATTACCAAGATACATAAATGATAAAAGTCCATATGATTAGTTCCGGATTAATAGGATATGAGACAATATTAATCCAATAAGGTTTAATCATTAAAATATCCATAGTCGTAGTATTATCGAGACTGGACATCGATAATGCGGAACAGACTAGTATTGCATTTGTGAGTGTTGTGAGAGCATAACGGCATAGTTCTCATATATTTGGGTATTGGATACTCATGCAAGTGTAATAGGAGGTTGTATTTACCGATGGTACGGAAACAGCTTCGCTCTGGATAGACCTCTCGGAAACCCATTGGTAATATGACTATGTGTCTATGGGAGTCCGAATCAGGGTAGGTGTATTTGGTCTTAACCTGAGACTTGCATCGCTAATACTTGGGACAATCAATATACTTTGGTTTTGGTCGTCCAGGGCTTTAACAGGTTCTGTGTACGCCTCTTCTGGGTATATTGAGAATCGTAGTGTATTGGGTGTGTTGTCAAGATGGAAGTATCACTCCAGTCATATGGAGATGATGGTCACGTAGGATACGGAACTAGTACTCTTATGTACTGCAGTCATCGGGATAATATGACTAGGTCATGCTTATCTGAATATAGAGACTAGTTACCAGAGATCCAACATATGCTTAGTACGGGGCAGACACAATTCCAGCCCCAGGCCTAGCATGTGACATCCGATACTGGATCGCAATACGTAATACTATGTGTACTACGCCTGACATAGATTATATATTCCTTTAAGAATATTCTGGAGAATTGGGTAGGCACGGTGCTTTGCTAGAAGCCAACCATGTCTCGTAAATCGGTAAAAATGTAGTACTAGGTACGTACGTGTTCGGATAGTCCGACGACCGAATTTACTACCAACATATCCAGGGACCTCATGGGTCGCTTCCCAAATATTCATCGATGGCGTATGACTCGAACATAATTAATTTGGGATTAATTATTAGAGAGAGAAAATAATCTAGGATTAATTACGGAGATATTTTATCTCGGATAAAATACTATTTAAAGAGAGAGAACGATTAATTTGGAATTAATTGATAAAATAATATATTCGATATATTAAACGAAATTAGATTTCGACGCGGAATTAAAATTGGATTTTAATTCGGGCAAACGAGTTAATTTAGAATTAATTCGCTAGCGACGTGAATAGTAATTTTGCTAGGCATAATTATTTAATTAAATTTGATTTAATTACATCGCAACGGAAAATTCGTTAATTCGGAATTAGCGAAACCGAGCCCGGGAGTGTTTGCGGGCCCACTCGGATTTTGAATCAAGTGGGGCCCACATGTCACATCACAAGTCACATCACTTGTCACTTTAAATTAACTTTATGGTGATGGGTTTTGGTGGGTTAGTGAAGACTTGTTTTACACTCCAAATTGTAATGATGGAAGACATATACCAAATATTGGTTTTGGTATATCTTGATTTTGGTTTTTGAAATCAAAATAGACAATTCCTTCTCTCTCTCTTCTCTCATCTCTCACGCCCAAGTGCAGTTTTTTCTTCCCAAAATTTTCTAAGGCTTGGCCGAATTTCAAGAGGGAAAAAGGGAAACAATTTGTTGCAAATTTTTCCAAGTGCTAGCACACTAAAGAGAACATTCAAAGGTGATAGGGAAATCCATCTATGAGCTTGGAATAAAAGATCAAAGCTTGGAGCATTGATTCAATATTCAAAGAGGAGCTTGGAGCACAACAAAGGGGCTTGGCTGAATCATCCATGGAGGAATTTTTTTTACGTTCATCGCATCCAAAAGTCGATCAAAGTGAGTATTTCCGCTACTTTACTTTGTTGTATTCGCACATTTCATTGCTTAATTTGATCTTGGTTTGACCTAGAAAACCCAACAATGGTATCAGAGCGGTTATTAAGCATGAAATTGAATTTAGGGTAAAATTTGGGTAAATTTGATTTGAACATGATTTAACCAAATTTTTTGTTTGAGCATGCTTGTATATGGATAACATGGAGTTATATGTGATCAATTTGATGAAAATTGAATTGGATTAATTTTCCCCAATTATTTTGGCTTGGCCAAATATGTGATATGCCCTAAGTCATGGTATTTTTTGTTCTTTTGATCATTGGATGAGTTTAAAGACTTGGGACAAATTGATTAATGATTTAATTGGATTGAAATCAAAATCGGTTTAAAAAAACCCCCAAAATGCTGTGAGCTTCAAAGCATGTAATGAGATGATTTTTTGTTTCAATAATGTTGGACATGTGTTGAACAAATTAAAACATGATTAATTGATAAAATTGATATTTTGGAAATGTTAATTTAGATAATTAATTAGTGTAATACACTTTAATTGATTAAATTATGATATTTAGAATATTGGAATTTAATTAGTTGGGCTAAATTTGGAATTGGGCTAAAAATGTTGTATTTGGGCTTATTGGGCTTGGTTGGGCCAAGTTTGGTTTAGGTTAATTCGTTGGATCCAATTGGGCCTAAAACCATTTCCATAAAGTCCAAATATAATATAATGGGCCCTTAAAATTTTAATTGGGCCTAATGGGTCTAAATTGATTTTTGGCAAATGTTGATTCCTTATTGGGCTTTGGTTGCCAAAGTCCATGCCTTATAAATTAATTGAAAGCCCATTGGAATTTAATTAAATTGACATTGGATTTTAATTGGGCTTTGAGACCCGTAATGATTAGATTTAGAATCTAAGTCGTAAAGGCACATTAAAAAGTGTAATTATTTAATTTGGAATTAAATAAAGAATTAGTATTGAATGCAAATTAAATTGGATTTAATATTGTAGTTTGATATAATTCAAGAATTCGTACTTTGAGTACTTATTCTTAAACGAGTTGGACTCGCGCAAATCAAATCATTGTTTGAACATTGGATGGTCACTAATTTCAGATTAATTAATTGGATTAGATTGATTGATAATATGTTTTGTGTGAATACATGGATGTGATGTATGAATAATGTATATCGGATGGATATTAGATGGGTGAGGGCAATTTTGGAAATTATTGTAATAAATTTAGAATTTATTAAATTGGACATGCGTGTCCAGCCTATTACCTCTTGATTCTTTGTATTTCTCTTCTCACATATTCCCCTCAATGTAAATGAGGTTTCTTTAGAAGTGTTATGTAATTGGGTAGAAGTAAGATTTGTGCTAGCGGGAGAGAGGAAATGGAGAGATTTGTTCTAGGAACAAATTGTTTTAAATATCCATCCGCATATCATTATTAATTTATTTATCGCGCCTTATTATGCTTTTAGAATGTATGTTTAAGGGTGTATGATAAGACCTAATCAAAGAAAATTAATTGGTTGCCAATTACGCGAAAAACCCTCAACAAATATTAAGCATTTTCCTTCCATTGAGTGATTCTTTCTCAAGATCCAAGATTGGAAATAGTTTGTTGGCCAAAGTCAAGACCTTTGTCCATCACGGATGTGTTTGAATCATGAAAGCTTTGTTCCATATCGCATGTCTTGTCCAAGTTGTGATTTGTTGGCCAAAGTCAAGATCACTTCTTGTCCATCGACATCGATTACGAAGCTTTCCAAAGTCAATGGGTCCCACTTAACTGGAATCATTAAGCTTGTTGTGCCAAAGCCAAGGCTTAGTTGATTCATAGGAAAAAGGTTAGGGAATATATCGGATATATTGGCATATATTAGATATATGTTTCGGACTTGGATGTCCACCTACTGGATCTAGGAATTGGATGAGATCCAATTGATCTTAGAGATCTACCTAGTTAAGTTACATACAATTTGTTGGCCAAATTCAAGGTTGTGTGTTATTTAACGGGATCCTAGCCCACTAGGAAACTAGGTTTCCCGAGTACTCAACAGAGGATTAGAGGATCGCCGAAAAATAGTGGGATGCAAGTATTAAATTTGCAATTTCGTTTAGATACTTGCCAATACGCGCTCATTTCAATTTTTTATCATTAATTTAAATATATATTAGTTGGACTAATATTTAATTATTGTTTTAAATTAAACAGTTGGACTGTATTCAAACTACTTCAAATTATAGTTGATTATATAATTGGATTATAGTAATCAATATATTTGAATTTAACCAATCAAATTATAGTTGATTATATAGTTAGACTATAGTAATCATTATATTCAATAGTACATGAAATCATTGATTGGATAGTTGGAGTATAGCAATCAAGATAACTGAAAGATTAGAGTTTAAAACATAATCCTGGGAGGAAATGTCTTTAAACGGCTTCAATTTTCAGATTGGGAATAGAACCTAAGGATAGTCCTGGGAACTGAGAGGTCATTCTATTTGATAGAAAAATATCTCGGGCCTGAGCCCGGAGTTGAGCAAATAGTGGAGCATGAGTTTTGGAAGACTCATGGTGATGATAACTTTAGTGCTCAATCTTTTATGCTTACTGCAATGACTCTTTAATTCCATCGTCAAAATTAAGGATTAGATCCTTGTACCATGATGATGAAATTAAAGATCTTCATAGATCTATTCATAGATCTTAGAAGTACAAATTGCAAAAGAAGCTCTTTCGCTCGTGTATGTCAGAAGGTACATCTATCGAGCATTAGATGTCGTAGATGATTGCTGGCATCGATCAGCTAGGTTAGCTGGGCATTACCTACGTGGCCGAGACTACCAAAGATTTGATCTCATAGTCTCTAGCCGAAAGCTGGGGCAGGTTCATTATGAATCAAGAGTAAACTCTTGGAGAGTTGATGGCTATGCTCAAGGAAGCAGAGCCAGAGCTTCTAAAAGAGGCAAAGGCAATATCATCACAGTCTTCTGGGAAGACAAAGGACATTCCCAAGATGTCTGCCTAAACTGTGGAAAACGGGGTCACTGAAGCGTGACTGTCGTATGGATAAGGCAGACATGAAGGAAGTGAAGGCGGGGCAAGGCTCCGGTTTCATGTATGTTTATCATAAACATGTTCACTATTAGTTTCAAAATTGGATTTTTGATACTAGATGTGGTACATAGATATGTACTTATGTGCAGAATCTGCTGATAAGCAGGATACTGACTTCAGTTGAGATTTACCTACGAGTCGGAAATAGGACGAGAGTCACTGTTTTAACCGTAGAGACCTAAGTTTAGGAACTACCATTCGGGTGTGTACTTAAATTAGGAAACTGTTATAATGTAACTAGTTTGACTAGAAACATTATCTAAGTTTAACCCGTTGTGGGTATACCTTTATATTCTAGAACACTAAGTGTTTTATTTTATAAAGATGATATTGAGATAAACACATTAAATGTAAATAACAGTATTTATATTTTGAATATAAATAAATCGCATACATATGACATGACAAACAAATAGCTCAAACTGAATAAATCAGATGAGACTTATTTGTGGCATTGTTGTCTGGGACACATTAAAAAAGACTCGTATATCCACACTTTCGAAGAGTGGATACTAGGACGGATTTGATTCTAATTCAAATGATGTCTACGAATCTAGTTTATTAGGCATATTGCCTAAAACACCTTTTACTTGGTAAAAGTACAAGTGTTATCGATCTGTTAGCTCTCGTTCATAGTGACGTAAGTGGGCCCATGTCTAGCTAGGCTAGAGGTGGATATGAATACTTCGTAACCTTTATGGATGTGGCATCGCGTTATGGTTATGTGTTTCTTTTGAAACACGAATCGGAAACTGTTGATAAAATCAAAGAGTTTCGACACGAAGTAGACAGACAGATCGGTTAAAGTATTAAACTATCACGGTTAGACCGTGATGGAAATACTTAAGCAATAAGCTTCTCAATTACTTGAAAGAGTATAATATTCTTTCAATGTGGACTCTTCACGGAACACCTCAATTTGACGGTGTGTCCGAACAGAGAAACCGAACCTTGTTGGACATAGTAAGGTTAATTAAGAGTCACTTTGAGCTACCATTTTCCTTCTAGGGATACGCATTAAATAGTTCAATACTTATTTTGAATAAGTGATGAATGGTAATTATATCACTATTTCCCACTCATTTAACCTAGTATTTTGTATAGTTTCTCGGGTTTGATGAACGTTTTGATGTGTTTTATTTTATTTTGCAGATAAAATAATATTGGGACACAATGAAATCATTTAGGACGAAATGTGGGTCAAATAAGGGCAAAAATTGGACTTGACATATTAATTTTGGAGATTGGAAACTTGAAAAGACGTTTTAACGAAGTGCAGTTTTGGAAATTCCGATTTTGGCATAACCTTTTACTCTGATATCGGATTGAGCTGATTCAAGTTTCAGATTAAAGAAGACGCAAATATCTACAACTTTGAAAGACAAAATAATTTCTAATACTGAAGATTTCATGCCCGAAATTGATAAATCATCCAGAAGTGTGTTGTGTGTAATTATTAAAGTCATTTTCAATCATTTTCAAAGAAAAAAAATAAATAAATTAATAAATAATAAAAATTATCAAATCACCACCAAACATGATAAACAATTAGTGGAGCAATTAATAATGGATTTGGGGGAGAAATTAGTGGAGCAATTAATAATGGATTTGGTGGATGATTTGATGGAGGTAAAATTTTGAATATAAATACCAAGTCATTTCATTTGTAAATTCATACTTTCTTCTAAGGAATTCCTTAAGAATACTAAGAAGATTGTATCTTGTTTGTTTATTTACAGCTTTCAGTAATTAATTTCCACTTTCGCACTTTCTTTTCTTTACTTTTCAATTTTTACTTTCCGCAATTTACTTTTACGCACAATACTTTTCTTTCTTTAATTTTCAGTTTTTACTTTTCAGTAATGGGGAGGTAACTCTCCTTTGCTAGGGTAAAAGGTAAAACTTTTATTACTAATATTTAGATTAATCTCCCTTAATTATAATATATAAACTAGTTAAAACCTGACTTAACGAGGATACCGCCATATTGGTCGGTTGGTAATTATTTAAATTGGTTTTAACCTGACTAAACTGGATACCGCTTGATTGGTCGGTTGGTAATTAATTATTAATTTGACTTAATCTGGATACCGCCTATATGGCTGGTTGGTAATTATCATGCAAAGTTAATATATTATATTAAGGGAGATATCTAAAATAGAAGTAATAAAAGTGAATCATTTTACCTCAGCATTTTCTTTTATTGTACTTTTACTTTATTTACTTTTCAGCAATTTACTTTCAGCATTTACTTTTCAGCAATTTACTTTCAGCATTTACTTTTCAGTAATTTACTTTCACCATTTACTTTTCAGCATTTAATTTTCAGTATTTAATTTCAGCATTTACTTTCCGTCATTTATTTTTCAGCAATTTACTTTATGTCTTTTATTTTATTTAAGTTTTTACTAGCCCTAGTTATGTGTCGTAACTAAGTTAGTTATCTGAGGTTGTGATGAATTCTAATATCACCGGTTTATAAGGGGTTATTTTATAGTTTGGGTAATTTAAAGGTTTACTTATTAAGTCTTAAGCTTAATACTTATTGTTGTCTGATCACCAATAAGATTGATGTGGTAAATCTAAAATAAACTTGACAAAGGAATTTTAGGTTTCAGCCTTAGACTTAATAGCCCACGATCTTCCTTGAGGATAGATAACCCTTTAATATATTTCCTTACATGATAGACATATACTTGTCGGGCGGGGATAGCCATAATTGGAACTTAAACTTAATGAATCCATATAATTTGGTTGACATAGACATATGGTTGATGAGTGGTATTTATATCACTATTTCCCACTCATTTAACCTAATATTTTGTATAGTTTCTTGAGTTTTGTGAACGTTTTGATATGTTTTGTGTTATTTTGTAGATGAAATAAAGTTTGGAAAGCATTGGAGGCAATTTGGGGCAAAAACGGACAAAAATGCGTCAACAGGGATATTTTGGTCTTTTGCGCGTCGCGACGCCCAGACTTCCGCGTCGCGACGTCTAAAATACGCCGAACAGTGCTAACGTGCGCCGGGTCCAAAAATCAGAATCTGAGAAAAGTTTGACTTTGCTAAAAATACGCCGTGACACGTGTCACCATCACAGCCGACCTACTAACGTGCGCCGTGCCACGTGTCATCATCATATGCTGCCGACACTCAGAGTTGACATGTGTCGCCTCGTCATCAGCCATGTCATCGGTCAAAAAAGTCAACTTCGCCATGTGTCACGCCACGTCATCCGCCACGTCACAAGGTCAACCAAGTCAACTCGCCACGTCAGCATCAGCCAATCACAGCGTGACACGTGTCGACACGTGTCGCAATTCTAAGGTGCCGACAGTCTCTTTCCCACGTGTCGTCACGTCGACGCCACCTCACCGCCATGTCACCGCCACGTCAGCATCAATAATTGAGCCCATTCTACAGCTCCAGGTTTTTTAAACCACGTCAAATCTGAGGTTGAGAGATGGTACTCTAGTTGAATCCACCCCTATCCCATCCTAGTAGGCCTGGAAAGTAGTATAGCCCTACTTGAGGTGGTTGGAGTCACGTCCATAGTCTCTAACCCGCTGGAATTGAACCTTGAAAGCCCGTTATCCCTCCTTTCTCTTGGCGCACTACGGCTTTCAAGCCTCTCCCTATAGCTATAGGTCTCGCTTCCCTTGACATGGCGGGTAAAAGAAACTTTCCTTACATGATGCTCGTTCATAGTACGTCAGTTAGCAAACCTGCCAGCGCAGCGGCATCAAAGCCAGAAAGCCCAATCAAAAGAGCCAAAGCAACCACACTCACGCGGGCGGGAGCTCATACCCCGACCCGGCCATAAACTTACTACAATCAAGAATTTGCTTTTTCCCCA